>JBAMBJ010000934.1:0-13516 GCA_037043495.1 Drosophila recens | reverse complement strand
CCCAGTAGCACTTTTTGTATGGAAAATTATACAGTTTTCCAGCTGAATTTTCAGCCGGTATGTGCAGCCACTTTGTGTAAAGTTCTAATTCGCTTTTACATTAGCGTGGCCGGGGTAATTCGGTATACGCTAGCTGAAGACCTGCCGAAATTTTCCGGCACGGTTTCCGGGGGTACCCGCTGAAGACGTACGGAAAATTTTACATAGACGTTCAGCGGTGGGAAATTTTTGCCCTGGCTGTAGGCCACTGGGAAATTGTGCCGAATTGGCGGCAAAAAATTATGCACGTTGCGCAAAAATAAAAATTCAAAAAATTTGACTTTTAATAATTCTTTTATTTTTTAGGCACTTCATTGAATGAAAAATTAACATTTTTTTCTTATTACTATTTTATTACTATTACTTTTACTAGTATTTAAAGTAAAAAATCAGAAAATAAAAATAAAAAAGGAAAAATATCAGAAAATAATGAAATAAAAATATGAAAATAAAAAGAAAATGTAAAAAAATTAAAAAATAAAACAAAGTTAAGGGCTAAAAATGAAAAATAAAAGTAAAAAAACAAATAAAAGTATATAAAAAAAAGAGTAAGCAAAATGAAATTTAAAAGGAGTCAGCCTTTTTGATTTTTTTTTCCTTTGCGGAAGCCTTGTAGGAACGATTTTTCGCTTTTTGGAATGCGTCTCGTACCTCTCGCCTGTAGTCGATGAAATTGCGACCTTCTCTTTTGGTGGCCTCTGAAAAAATAAGAAATTTAAAATTAAGTTATTTTCTTAAAAATAAATTAAAGGCATTAGATGAGCATTTACCGTATAGTGCTTTGTTTAAGCTCTCGAATTTTTCTAGTGCCATCTTGTCAATACTTCCAGCATAATTCATCTGCATAATAAGCTCCCGCGTGAATATTCTCTCTATATTTTTCCCAATCCCTTCTGGATTCAGTAGTCGTTTCAAAAGCTCCATCTAAAATTAGAATCACTTGTTTATTACTTCCCGAAAGGCATGTTAAATATTAACACTTACATAATTGTTTGGCGACTCGCTGATAAGGTCATTTATTTCAGCCAACCTGTCTGCCGTGTTTATCGGAAATTCCGATTTTGGAGTTAATATGCTTCGTCGCTGCTGCTCCATCAACGCAATGACTTTTGAATTTGTATTCAAAATTATGTCTAAAAAACGTGGAAATATAATGTGATAACTAATTTTGAGCGTCTTTTAATTGATTTTACTTACTCTTCATTTCCTCCATTTTTTTTTCCATTGTATCTAAAAATAAATACATTACATTTTAATACGTTTTTTTACAACTTTTTTATGCAATTTACTTACTTTCTAAATTGGAGAGTCGCTCTTCTACTTTTTCTAAAGAAGAAATTTAATAGTTAAAAAATTGAATATAATTGGTTTTGTATTTTACACACCCAATTTGAGCGTCATATCCTGGACATGGCTGCAGCAGCTTTTTTCTTCCTCTTCATCAATCTTGAAAATGCGATCCATTATGCTACTTATGCAAATAAAATAAAATGTATTAGAAATTAACAGGCAATATAAAAAAATAATAAAAATATTCAACTTGGTTTTAATTTTTTTTTACTTGACGATTACATACACACACATTTATGTACATAAATAAAGAAAAACACACATGCCGGTGCCGTGGCAGACGAAGATATATGTAAATTAGTATTAAGCTAAAAATAGGTTATATTAATAATTATACTACTTCAATAACCACAACAACTACATTATACTCTTTAATTTGCAATAAATAAACAGTAAAAACTTACCTTTTTGCGTTTTTTCTTATTAACTTTTTGTAACTTTACTGCAGCGTCGCGCGAAATACAGAATTTAAGGGCTGCAATCTCTTAAGAATGGCATTCAATAGCCGATAATAGTATTGTCAGCCCTTTGTATTTATCGATAACCGCCTCGATAATAATATTTAATAATAAAACATAATTTTATCATATTTTAAAAATGCTTAATTAATAAAATAAGTTATTCGATATATTACGTTTCTTATGAATTATTTTAACCATAGAGAAATACAGCATAGTATGGTTGGAAACTTATGAAAAGTGTTTTCGATATTTATTGCCAGTCGTTTGCAACGTTAAGTTGGCTGCAGCTGCAGTCCCTAGTAGAGGTGGAGAACTATCGATAGTCGGCACCATCGATAGTCAGCGATATTATTTTTTAAACCATCGATAACTATCGATAGTTTTCGATAGTGTGTTAAATTGAGTGTTAATGTATTTTAAATTCCAAAAATTTTAAATTTTTATATAAAGTTCCAATGAAAATTTGAAATTGGCATTAAGTTAGGTATTATAAATATAAAAATAAATAAAATTCGCTATAATAATAATGTTTCGCTATTAGCTATTGTAAAATCCAAAGTTCAACGATCTAAATCTTTTTGTCCAGCCTACTGAACATGCGCTCGGACCAGTGTTGCCAACGCCTCTACACAGAAAAAGGCCGGTTTAATCCAATAAAAAGACAGAAAACTGACAAATGTTTTTTTTAAAGGACAAAAAATCTGGACAAACTATGATTTCTTATTAATTCATATAAAAAAAATAAAAAATAATATCATAGCTTTAAAAATTACTGCAATATTGTAAGTGTTAGCTCTTTATTAGCTAGTAAAATATTTTCCACAGGAGATGCATCAATTGTTTCTTTAAATTTCAAAGATTTTCGACGATCCGAACTTGATAAATTCTATGAGCGACTTAGAACAATGAAAAAAGGATAAATAAAGGATGAAGTAAAATAAATTAAAAAGAGGCATTTTTTCCGGATAGGGGACGTTTGAAAATTTTTCCGGAAATCGAAGTTCCAAAACGGACAAATCTGTCCGCAAAAAGGACAAATTGGCAACACTGGCTCGGACACGGTTCAGTTCCGTTATGTTCTTTTTTAACTTTTTCGACTGTAGTAAGGAACTTGTCCATGTAATAAAAATATATAATTATTTAAAACAAAACTTAAACGTTTCGGTAGCTCTGCAGATGCCAAATGCGAGCCTTCCTGTGACGCGTTGAGCGTCATAAAAAACTATCGCCCACTATCGATAGTGCAGGTCTGCCATCGATGGCGGCTCGATAGTGCTTGACCATCGATAGTGCCGATAGTGCCATCGATAGTTCTCCACCTCTAGTTTGAACAACATTCTCATATAATTTAAAAGCTATCGGTTGTATCGATTGAATAACCTGATACTCTTTCTGGATGTTTCTAGAGAACCAAACGATAGGTACAGATTTAGGAACTTTGTGAAATGACATTCATATGTACATATATAAAGCTCATGATAAAGTCCAGGCATGTGAATTATAATAACTTCTTAACGTAAAGCGATAGTAAAAGTCTTTTATCGATTTCGATAGTAACTGTAAAAGAATAGTAATGAATGTCTCCAACACTATTATATATTATCGAATCAGTCGCAAATGACGCTGGCGCTCTTATTATTTACTTAGCTTTAGTACTCTAGTGTTTAGTGCTAATTTTGTAAAATTAAAAAAAAAAAAAACATCGTTTATAGCTCCTACTGCCTGGATACACATGCATATTAAACTTTATGAGACCTTTCACGTCTCGTTTTATGAAGGCAGGATATAAAAACTAGGCAAATTTATCAGTTACTCGAAATTCCAAAAATAAACTCGTACTAAATGTAATCTAAATAAAACACAGCCATATATTCTAGAAAAATTCAATTGTTAGCTGATCGATACATGTATTATATCATGTTATATGAGTACTCCTAATTCTTATCTAGCACGTTTTATTGTAGGGGGAAAGTAGTTTTTATAAATTTATCGAAGTACAAACAGACCGAATTGCGAACAACATAAGTAACAATTGACAAGAGTTCGATAAATAGCTAGTTATCTTTATACAAATATATAAATAAGCTTAACAAACAACTTAAGTACCTATTTATATATTTAAGGTAATGTCTTCGTTTTGACACATTCAGACATTAATATTACAAGTATTATCATTTGCGGAAATTAGACAGCTTATTCGACTTATTTGTTTCAAACAATTTAAAAGTTAATCACTTGCTAAGAATAGTTAAGTCTTGAGTGAATTATTTATGAGCGTAGTAATTTAAAAGACTTAGTCAAAGCTCCGGCATTTCAAGGTTTTTTCGTCGAATTTACCTAAGTCTCGTCTTATCTCATTTTTAAGAAACTATGAAGTTACAACCAACTTGAGGGGGTATTCTAGTGTAGAATTTTTAAATTTTGAAATTTTTTTTTATTTTCATTTATTTATTTAGACACTCAAGAATATGACATTTTTCAAAATTCCTATTTTTTCATGAGTTATAGCCGTTTTAGTGACGTGGCGGTCCGACTGCTCTCAAAACTTTGAACGCATTTTTCTCGAAACTACTTTTTTCGAACTGGCGGTAAGGATATCTCGATCTCTAATGAACCGATTTACTTCAAACTTGGAGAGGCTGTTATTTATACATCTCTTCATCGCGTGAACTATTACTATTACTTCTCATTTGGTATTTTTAAAAAACTCAAAATTGCTGAAAAAGTATGAAAAAACATTTTTTTTTTAAATTTATGGTAAACATATTTTTTGTTTTCTTTGTACAGAGCTTCAAAAATCGGGCGGAATTCATACCTCTACACTAGAATACCCCCATAATAGAATCACAACAAATCTTATCAAGAAAAACACTTTGCATTTTGCTCAATTGGAAGAATACCTCATCCTATTTATTATACAATTCTAATTTATCTTTAAGAGGAAGTACTATATTTTTACAACACACTACTAATAACTTATAGAGTCGGAGATGCTTTATCTTTTTACATGCATTTCAACGAAAACAATATACACTTATATTTAATTATTAAATTACAGGTATAAAAATGCACAACAGGTAATCTGTAAATCGTAGAATTATGAAACTGAGTAGTCATGCTAGACATGCAAAAAAATAAAACAAGATCGGAAATAAATTCGTCTTATCAGTTATATTCGGTGGCTCTGCAAACTGCTTACCGATAGCATTCATAAATTAATAAAGAATGCTAAATTTAGCTTAGCTAAGCTAAGAGACGAGTAGACTTCGCGACTATAAATCTGTCGCAAGACTCAACAGATCTTTGAAAGCGCAGTTTTTGCATAAAGCATTCAAGTGCCTTCGATAGCTCAGTTGGTAGAGCGATGGACTGTAGTTGTCATTATAACGGAAATCCACAGGTCGCTGGTTCGACTCCGGCTCGAAGGATTCGATATTATTTTAATCGAAATTATCGATGTTTATTTTCTATATTCAAGTGCCTTTGATAGCTCAGTTGGTAGAGCGATGGACTGTAGTTGTCATTATAATGGAAAACCACAAATCGCTGGTTCGACTCCGGTTTAAAGGACTCGATATTTTTTATCAATTCAAATAATTTAAGAAAAACGATTTTGCAAGGGGAATATTTTATGAAAATTAACCTTTGCATATATTCCACATCCAAAACTTATCAAAGCCCAAAATTTTAAGTCGGATTATCTCATAAAATAAGTACAAACGTTATGAAACTCGTGCATTTATAGTGTTCCCATAATTGATAAGTAAGGAATAACACGAGGTATCGATCGGGTACAACACATATAAAAGAAAGTGCCAGTTCGTTGGCATTTCAGAGAATCAATGATAACGTTTAGGCACATGATTCACTACTCGTGATCTTCAAAAACTCGTATTGATTATCTAAATGACTCATAAAAAAGAATAATCGTACACACTTTAATTAAACTATAACGTTTAATGGCAATGATAAGCAATTAATTTATAACTGACACGTGATACACATGTCTGATAACTATTTTAAAATATTTGCAATTCTAATAATTCAAAGTACTCGTATCTAGCCGACATGTAAATAAATTGCCCTATATACGAATGTGTTTACAGTTTGTCAAGAAACACTTCACACTCAAAATATATTTAATTTTTTGATTCCGTTTGAATGATGCAAAACTTTTCTTAACCCATTAGGTACCCATTGAAAATTTTAGATTTTTGTAAACGTCTACTTTTTCAACTTTTTTCCTCGGTCTCAAACAAAAAACAATTCTAATAGTGACTGCAACATTTTTTTTTTTTTAAATCTCTTAGCTAGTATTTTTTATGAGTTTTTTTTTAATTGCTAAAAATTACAATTTTAACCCCTTTTTCCTCCTTTTCATACAAAAAGTAAATTTTCAAAACATAATAAAAAATACTATCGAGGAGATTTTTTAAAACAAATTTTGTTTGAGACCGAGGAAAATATATAATTGTTTAAAAAATTAAGTATATTTTCAGTATGTAAAGTGTTTCTTGACAAACTGTACACTGCGCGTCATCAGGTTAGCTTCTCCACTCATTTTTTTTGCATTTTTCTACATTCCTATTGCACTCAACTTCGTAATTTTTAGTTTGTTTTCACAATAATCATATGTGGTCTCTTTCACTAGTATATGGAAAAGGTGCTTTGTTTTTTCGTTATTTAAAAAAAAATTAAATTTTTCAACTTTTTTTCTCGATTTTTTTCCAAAAAATATTTTGAATCAGAAAAATTCTTCAAACAATTCTAAAAATAAAATTTTTGGAAAGTATTTTTGCTAGTATTCTTTATAACTTTTTGAAAACTGTAAAAAAGTCACTTTTTGTGTGAAAAGTAGGAAAAAGGGGTTACAATCTTTACTTTTAGGATTTTAAAAAAATTATAAAAAAAATACTAGCAAAAATATTATTGAACAATTTTTTTGCAGTCACTCTTTGAAATGTTTGAAGAATTTTTCTGCATCAAAATATTTTTTGGAAAAAATCTAAGAAAAAAGTTGAAAAATTGATTTTTTTTACAATTCAAAATTTTTGATGGGTACTTAATGGGTTAAAGAAACTTTTGCATCATGAGAACGGGATTTAATTGAATAAAAGATTAACATAAGAAACTCGCATCAAAACATCTTTATTATACGCAAATTTTATTTTATGCTCTATGAAGACATTAGATTAACCGCGTGTAGACCTGTGCTTATTTTAATAATTAGATATTGACCCTCCAGTTATCGTATCGCTCCCTTCTACTCCCTCTGACGTCATACACGCGCTGTTTAGTTTGTGTCGTCACTTTGTTCTCTCCTTTGTGAAATGGCAGCACAACGGATTGAGAATTGCAATTGAGAGTCGAACCGTTTGGTGAGTACAGAAGTCTGCCTTATTTCAATCTTTTAATGCAATGGCTTTGACAAATTTTAGAATACACATTAGAGCGGGTCAATTTGTATGGAGTAAAAATAAATACATAAAAAAAATTAAATAAAAATCGAGCTTCCCGTTTTTAACGAGAAACATGGAAAATAATATTGAAAGCCAAAATTTATCATCATTTCTCGTTAAATCTATTTTCGAATTTGATTTTACCCCACGGTCTCTTGGGCAAATCTTCTTAGAATTCGTCGTAGATTACGATTTTGACAACCGCTTGGTATCCAACAAATATTCCCACTTATTCTAAGAATAGTAACTAATTATAATAAAACCAGAAGACACAAATTAGAAACCGGGAAAAAAAAATATTTTTTTGCTCTTAAGTTTCCAGACATACTGTATACTGTGTGTTCAGTCAAAATGGGTGAGTAAATTTGCAGCCAAAGAACTTAAAGGCTGCGAATTTATTCCAAGAAATTCAATGAGTAAAAGCATTTGATTTTTGACAAATAAGAGCCTACATACAGTCGTCGGATAAAGTATTTTGACAAAAGTAAAGCTAAATCTTCGCGTTACTTGAACTCACTTTATGTTAAGTTTGGCATCAATGGAAAGGTCATTAAAATTCCGTTTGAATGATGCAAAACTTTCCTTTACCCATTAAGGACCCATTGAAAAATTTTGAATTTTTGTAAAAGTCTACTGTTTTGACTTTTTTCCTCGATTTTCTACAAAAAATATTTTGATGCAAAAAAATTCTTCATACATTCTGAAAGTGGCTGAAAAAAAAATTTTTCAAAAATCTCTTCGCTAGTATTTTTAATAATTTTTTGAAAATTGCTAAAAATTACTCTTTTAACCCATTTTGCCTACTTTTCATACAAAAAGTGGCTTTTAGACAATTTTCAAAAAATTATTAAAAATACTTCCATTGATGCCAAACTTAACATAAAGTAAGTTCAAATTACGCGAAGATTTAGCTTTACTTTTGTCAAAATACTTTATCCGACGACTGTATGTACAGTGTGCCACTAATGTCTTCATACAGCATAAATTTGTCAAATTTGCGTATAATAAAGATGTTTTGATGCGAGTTTCTTATGTTTATATTTTATTCAATTAAATCCCGTTCTCATGATGCAAAAACTTCTTTAACCCATTAAGTACCCATCAAAAATTTTGAATTATGTTATAAAAAAATAAATTTTTCAACTTTTTTCTTCGATTTTTTCCAAAAAATATTTTGATGCAGAAAAATTCTTCAAACATTTCAAAGTGAGACTGCAAAAAAATTATTCAAAAATATTTTTGCTGGAAATTTTTTGAAAATCCTAAAAAGAAAGATGACTATTTTGCAGTTTTAAAAACATTATAAAAAATACTAGCAAAAATATTTTTGAAAAATTTTGTTTTTAGAATTGTTTGAAGAACTTTTCTGCATAAAAATATTTTTTGGAAAAAATCGGGGAAAAAGTTGAAAAATTCACTTTTTTTAAATAACGAATAAACAAAGCACCTTTTCCATATACTAGTGAAAGAGACCACATTTGATTATTGTGAAAACAATTACAAAGTAAATTACAAAGTTGAGTGCAATAGGAATGTAGAAAAATGCAAAACAAATGAGTGGAGAAGCTAACCTGATGACGCGCAGTGTACAGTTTGTCAAGAAACACTTTACATACTGAAAATATATATTTAATTTTGTATACAATTATATATTTTTCTCGGTCTCAAACAAAATTTGTTTTAAAAAATCTCCTCGATAGTATTTTTTATGATGTTTTGAAAATTGCATAATAGATACTTTTTGTATGAAAAGGAGGAAAAAGGGGTTAAAATTGTAATTTTAAGCAATTTAAAAAAAAAAATCATAAAAAATACTAGCTAGGAGATTTTTGAAAAAAAAAATGTTGCAGTCACTATTAGAATTGTTTTTTGTTTGAGACCGAGGAAAAAAGTTGAAAAAGTAGACGTTTACAAAAATCTGAAATTTTCAATGGGTACTTAATGAGTTAAGAAAAGTTTTGCATCATTCAAACGGAATCAAAAAATTAAATACTTTTATTTTGAGTGTGAAGTGTTACTTGACAAACTGTAAACACATTCGTATATAGGGCAATTTATTTACATGTCGGCTAGATTCGAGTACTTTGAATTATTAGAATTGCAAATTTTTTAAAATAGTTATCAGACATGTGTATCACGTGTCAGTTATAAATTAATTGCTTATCATTGCCATTAAACGTTATAGTTTAATTAAAGTGTGTACGATTATTCTTTTTTATGAGTCATTTAGATAATCAATACGAGTTTTTGAAGATCACGAGTAGTGAATCATGTGCCTAAACGTTATCATTGATTCTCTGAAATGCCAACGAACTGGCACTTTCTTTTATATGTGTTGTACCCGATCGATACCTCGTGTTATTCCTTACTTATCAATTATGGGAACACTATAAATGCACGAGTTTCATAACGTTTGTACTTATTTTATGAGATAATCCGACTTAAAATTTTGGGCTTTGATAAGTTTTGGATGTGGAATATATGCAAAGGTTAATTTTTATAAAATATTCCTTTGCAAAATCGTTTTTTTTAAATTATTTGAATTGATAAAAAATATCGAGTCCTTCAAACCGGAGTCGAATCAGCGATTTGTGGTTTTCCATTATAATGACAACTACAGTCTATTGCTCTACCAACTGAGCTATCGAAGGCACTTGAATATAGAAAATAAACATCGATAATTTCGATTAAAATAATATCGAATCCTTCGAGCCGGAGTCGAACCAGCGACCTGTGGATTTCCGTTATAATGACAACTACAGTCCATCGCTCTACCAACTGAGCTATCGAAGGCACTTGAATGCTTGATGCAAAACCTGCGCTTTCAAAGATCTGTTGAGTCTTGCGACAAACTTATTGTCGCGAAGTCTACTCGTCTTTTAGCTTAGCTAAGTTAAATTTAGCATTCTTTATTAATTTATGAATGCTATCGGTAAGCAGTTTGCAGAGCCACCGAATATAACTGATAAGACGAATTTATTTCCGATCTTGTTTTATTTTTTAGCATGTCTAGCATGACTACTCAGTTTCATAATTCTACGATTTACAGATTACCTGTTGTGCATTTTTATACCTGTAATTTAATAATTAAATATAAGTGTATATTGTATTCGTTAAAATGTATGTAAAAAGATAAAGCATCTCCGACTCTATAAGTTACTCGTATTAGTAGTGTGTTGTATAATTATAGTACTTCCTCTTAAAGACAAAGATTTGTTGTGATTCTATTATGTGGGTATTCTAGTGTAGAGGTATGAATTTCGCCCGGTTTTTGAAGAGCTGTACAAAGAAAACAAAAAATATGTTTACCATTAATTTTTTTATCATTTGTTTATTGATGATTCTATTATTACATAAAAAATTAACTAAGACAAAAAATTAAAATTGACAAAGTTATGAAGAGTCATGGTGGGGGGTCAAAAAAAAAGAGAGTGTCCAGGCGTACATTATTCCAACCCTCCTGGTGATCTGACACATAAAAAACAGACGGACTCTAAATTATTATAAATGCCGCTATCGTATTACCCTTGGATAAGTTAAAAAAAAATTTTTTTAAATGGCGGCAGTTTGAAAAAAAAAATTTTTCATTCTTTTTCAACAATTTCGAATTTTTTAAAAATACCAAATGAGAAGTAATAGTAAAAGTTCACGCGATGAAAAGATGTATAAAGAACAGCCTTTCCAAGTTTGAAGTAAATCGGTTCATTAGAACTCGAGATATCCTTACCGCCAGTTCGAAAAAAGTAGTTTCGAGAAAAATGCGTTCAAAGTTGTGAGAGCAGTCGGACCCGAACCAATGCCACGTCACTAAAACGGCTACAACTCATGAAAAAATTTCAAAATTTCAAAATTCTACAATAGAATACCGCCTCAAGTTGATTGTAACTTCATAGTTTCTTAAAAATGAGATAAGACGAGACTTAGGTAAATTCGACGAAAAAACCTTGAAATGCCGGAGCTTTGACTAAGTCTTTTAAATTACTACGCTCATAAATAATCCACTCAAGACTTAACTATTCTTAGCAAGTGATTAACTTTTAAATTGTTTGAAACAAATAAGTCGAATAAGCTGTCTAATTTCCGCAAATGATAATACTTGTAATATTAATGTCTGAATGTGTCAAAACGAAGATATTACCTTAAATATATAAATAGGTACTTGAGTTGTTTGTTTAGCTTATTTATATATTTGTATAAAGATAACTAGCTATTTATCGAACTTTTGTCAATTGTTACTTATGTTGTTCGCAATTCGGTCTGTTTGTACTTCGATAAATTTATAAAAACTACTTTCCCCCTACAATAAAACGTGCTAGATAAGAATTAGGAGAACCCATATAACATGATATAATACATGTATCGATCAGTTAACAATTGAATTGTACAAGAATATATGGCTGTGTTTTATTTAGATTACATTTAGTACGAGTTTATTTTTGGAATTTCGAGTAACTGATAAATTTGCCTTGTTTTTATATCCTGCCTTCATAAAACGAGACGTGAAAGGTCTCATAAAGTTTCATATGCATGTGTTTCCAGGCAGTAGGAGCTATAAACGATGTTTTTATTTTTTTCATATTATACTGTCGAGTATATTGACATACTGGGAGGCCCGTATTTTTTCCCTCAAACGTTTAAGCTGAGCACCTTTTTTCAATTTGGAGGCAGGAAACGCACTTGCGCGAAATTTTCCCGTTTGCTCATGTGTTTTTTACTATGGTATGGTACCTTTCGGTCTATATGGTTTTTGAAACCGTCATCAATCGGCATCAATCGGCCTATTTCTTATATTGCGACTTCTGACAGGTGCATTTAAATCACTTTTTAAAACTTCCGATGACAGAATGGGATTTTTTTTTTGATTTTCAGACAAGGAGGTTGTCGAATTTATTCTATGGTGCAAGCTTTTTTCTGCGTGTCTTTGGTTCTTAAAAATAAATATTAGGAATTATAACAATATCTGAGATTGAGTTGCCTTTATTTTTTAGATTCAGAATATGTTTCCTTTCAATAATGGTACAATGTACGCCACGACCCATTCTGAAACGAATAACAACAACAAGCAGAACGGGATCCAAAAAAAAGTTATTTAATGTCTTCTTCTATCTTTAGTTCATGAATTGATACCTATATAACTCGATTACAACCTTAAAGAAACAAGATAATATCAAAATTCTAGTGCGTTTCTATTATTTTTTCAAAGACAAAAACGTTGTCTTTCTACAAATCAGTATACACAGTTTATAATTCTTACGAAAGAGGCCCTAAAAGGTATCCTAAGTAGAGCATTGTTATCCTAAAACCAAGCAGACTGGTTTTCATGGATGAAGTTTGCTCCAGAAACGAAATATTTGTTCACAAATATGAGCAGCCCTGTAGTTTCAATTATTTTTTTCATAACTGTACATACAGTGACACACAAAAGTATTGGCACAGCAAAAATTTTTACATTTAAGGCTTATTTACGCCGTTATCGTTAACATATTGGCATCAATGGAAAGGTCTTTTAAATTCCGTTTGAATGATGCAAAAGTTTCCTTAGCCTATTAAGTACCCATTGAAATATTCAAATTTTAAAAAAAGTCAACTTTTAAAACTTTTTTCCTCGATTTTTTAAAAAAAATTTGGGATGCAAAAACATTCTTCAAACAATTCTAGGAGTGACTGCAAAAAAAAATTTTCAATAATCTTTTCGCTTATATTTTTTATAATTTTTTGAAAACTGCTTAACAGGCACTTATTGTATGAAAGTGACGAATAAGTGCCTTTTAAGCAATTTTCAAAAAATTATAAAAAATATAAGCGAAAAGATTATTGAACAAATTTTTTTGCAGTCACTCCTAGAATTGTTTGAAGAATGTTTTTGCATCCCAAATTTTTTTTAAAAAATCGAGGAAAAAAGTTTTGAAAGTTGACTTTTTTTAAAATTTGAATATTTCAATGGGTACTTAATAGGCTTAGGAAACTTTTGCATCATACTAACAGAATTTAAAAGACCTTTCCATTGATGCCAATATGTTAACGATAACGGCATAAATAAGCC
The DNA here is from genome assembly GCA_037043495.1 of Drosophila recens. Lineage (NCBI taxonomy): Eukaryota > Metazoa > Arthropoda > Insecta > Diptera > Drosophilidae > Drosophila > Drosophila recens. Next base: position 164 of record JBAMBJ010000934.1, on the reverse strand, counting down.
TTAAATGTAAAAATTTTTGCTGTGCCAATACTTTTGTGTGTCACTGTATGAGTGTCATTTCACAAAGTTCCTAAGTCTGTACCTATCGTTTGGTCTCTAGAAACACCCAGAAAGAGTATCAGGTTATTCAATCGATACAATCGACAGCTTTTAAATTATATGAG
>JBAMBJ010000932.1:0-27931 GCA_037043495.1 Drosophila recens | reverse complement strand
GTAAATGAACGAGACATACCCTGGTCCTGCTCGATGCGCACATGGCGCACACAGTTGTTCAGCTTGAAGCTCAACGAGAATATGTAATGATCATCGGAGCTGTCGCGCACTATGAACGAGCCGTCTGGTTCATTGGAGAGCACCTTCTCGGCGGCCTCGCTCGACAATGGACCCCAATACCAGCCATACTGCAAAAGTAAATGCAAAGTAATAAGTAACGAGTGACGAGTGACGAGTATCAACTTACATCCTTGACCTTCTCAATACTTGAGGTAAACTGCAGCGCACGCGGCTCTTGGGCTGCGTTGCTCTTCTTTGGATCCTCCGTCTCCGTTTCGGCGGCATCAATGGCATAAGCTGCAAGTGTGTACAATACAATCAATTGGTTAACATTGGTGGCAAGAGCGTTCGAGAGTTGTTCCTACCCTTTTTTGGCAATGGCGGCAATGCACGCGACTGAAACTTCTTGCGCAAATCGGCATTCGGTTCGCTGCGACTGTTGAGGCAATTGTTTGCCTCCTCTGTGGCATCTGTGGCATTCGCTGCACAGCTGGCTGACGCTGCCGTTGCCGACGTCGCGTTGGCGCTGGCAGATGTTGCCGACACCGCAGCAGCAGCAGCGGCGGCAGCAGCAGCAGCGGCATTCGCCCGACAGCGATTGTTGTGATTGCTGCGGCGAAAGCGAAAAATGCTGCAGAATTTCTGCTTTAAATTCAATGAGAATTGTGACTTTTTCTCCGTGTGCAAAAGATGTTTGTTGTTCGATTGATGGTTGCTGTCGTTGTTGGCGGCTGTTGTTGTTGCTGTTGCTGTGGGTGTTGTTGTGGTTGTGTTTGCTGCCAGCAGCAGCTTGTCCGATGAGGTTGGCAGCTGTGTTGATTGATTGATGTTATTGTTGTTGTTGTTATTATTGTTAAGCTTATCATTGTCAATATTATGTTTGTTCTGCTTGCTCAGATATTTGGCGCTGCTCTCGGCGCTGTTTGCACCACCGCTGGCATTGTTGGTGGTGCGATTGGTGCCAATGCTGCTGCGCGTGCGCGCCGTCGTTGTGGTTGTGTTTGTTGTGTTGGTGGTATTCGTGGACACGCTCCAAATCGTCTCGTTGCTCGACTTGACGGCCATGACTTTGGTTGACGAAGTGCTCAGCATTTTGTTGTTGCCAGCGACACTGGCACCACTGACACCACCACCAGCACCACCACCGCCCGTTGTCCAGGATGCTTTGCCCGCATCCGAGTAGAGCGTGTGATAGAACTGCTTCACCTCGTCCAGTGTCATGTGCAACGGTTCCGTCTCACTTTGCGTCACAGGCGTGCGATATTTGCCATGTTTGCCTCCTCCTCCGCCCTTGTCACAACCATCGTCGCTTGTCTCTGTGGTGGCACCGGTGGCATAACGTTGTTTACGCTTGTTGCGTTTATTCCTCCTGGCCGCCTTGTGATACGCCGGCTTCTCCAGTTGTTGTTGCTGCTGCTGCTGCTGCTCAATCATGTCAACGGGAAAGGCATAAATATCCGAATCGATGGGCACATTATAGAAATCAGAGATCTCGCGCGTGAACAAAGCATCGTGCGACATTGCCTGCGTGATGAATATGGAATCGTCGGGCTTATTCGCCGACGACACATTCAGCGAATTGTGCGAGCTGCTGAGGCGACTGTTCAGCGAGTTCCTCGAATTGGGACGCTGTCCGTGCTGATGATGCCCGTGCTGATGGTGGTGATGATGATGCGCCGGGTGATGATAATGCGAATGATAGTGGCAATGACTCGTGTGTCCCAGTGGACTATAAAGCAACTGTCTGCGCTGCAAGCTGCTGTTGTCCGTCTGCTGTTGTTGTTGTGGCTGTTGCTGTTGTTGCTGCTGTTGTTGTTGTTGCCTTCCCCTTGCACCATAGTACAAATCATAGTCGTGAATCTCCGATAGTCCGGCACTATTGAAACGCTGCTGTGCCGCCGCCGCCTTGGCACTGGCGATGTTGTCCTGCTCCGTGGGTATGGCCTTGAAGTAGCGCGTATGATCCTGATAATAGGGACACAGCGTCTGCTTGATCTTGATTATGGACACGGGCGGCGGTGGCGATGGCAACGATGGCGAGCAGCTGCTCTGCTCCGAGGCCGCTTCCTCCTCCTCCACCTCCACCTCATCGACTTCGACTTCGACGTCATCGTCGTCGTCATCCTCGTCGAGCAGATCGATGCTGTTGCCCAGGGAGCTGCTTATTATATTATTTGGCTCATCGTATATATTATCCGTATGGCTGTTCAATATCGAATCGCTTGAATATAGATGCTTATTATGGGCATACGATTCCTTGAGTGTACGCTCCTGGTTATGATGATGTTGATGATGATGTTGTTGCTGCTGCTGCAGCTGCAGATTCAGATGTTGCTGCTGCTGCTGCTGGTGGCACAGCATTGTCGTTGCGGTGGGCTGTGTGGTCACCACCACGGGCATCGTCATCGCCACGTCGTGGCACATCTCGGGCTTGGCCAGCAGCAGCACCAGCTCCTGGCTGGCGGCACCGCTGGCCACCGCGGCACTGACCATGGTCACATCGTCCTTCAGGTGCTCAAACGACGACTGCGACGATGTCCAGCGCCGCAGGCTGTTCACAATATTCTTGGAGATCGAGCGCACCAGCGTCGTCTGCGGCGAGTCCTGGAACTCAGGCGGCGGATCGATCGGCGCCAATGGACCCTTTTTCAGCGTGTTGAAGTTCTCAGCACTCATGCCGCCCTCCGAGCAATTGTCGAGCGAATCAAACTGCGACACTTCGCCATCACTCTCCACCATCTGTGAATGGATATCAATTAGTCGAGTTGGAACTGAATGATACGGAATATACATGGAGTATACTTCACCTCAATCTCGAACTTGCACATGCCAATGCGATAGGAGTCGCCGCTCGATATGGAGCTGTTGGTGGTGAGGGGCACTCCGCTGTCGTCGCTCAGCGATGCCGCCGCGTTCAGCTCGATGCTGTTGGCGCTGACCAGCTCGTGATCCCGCTGTGCTCCTGGCGGGGGCATCATGCTGCTGAAGCTGTCGCTGCTGCAAATGCTAACGGTTACTCCGGCTCCAGTTCCAGTTCCGGCTACAGTTCCGTTTCCGGTGGTGATTGTTGTCGTTGTTGTTGTGGTGCCATTGCCATTGCACAGAGGATTCTGACTGAGGCCCTGGCTTTGATTACCATTCTCCTTAAGCTTAATGGACGATTCCATGTTCCGTGTCTGTGTCAGTGTGTGTGAGTGTGTCAGTTCGCTTGCCTGTGTGTGTGTGTGTGGTGTCAGCCTGTGTATGTGTGTGTGTGTGTGCTGCAAGTTGCAAGAAGACAACAAATAAGTATGCTATAGTCGACAAGATTTCTTTCTCTTTGGCAATTTAAAGCAACTCCCAAAATTAAGAACTCTTTATTTTAAATGTAATCTTCGAATTCACTTAAATACAAATAGGCATTATATTAACTAGTAGTATACAAATTAGTGCATACATTCAGGCGCTCTCTTTGCTTAAACCAAATCTAAAACAGCCATAACTACCATTATATTTATTCGATCTTCATATGATTAAGCAAAATGATTGACAAAAATAAAAGGGAGTGTTTACCATTAAAAAAATGAATTTATAGCAGCGGTGGGCCCACATGGGCTCCGGGAGCTAGCGGCTGTTCCCAACATTTGGCACTTCAAATTTATGACCGTCATAAAAATTAAAGTATTGCTCCCGAATTCAGATTTCGTGCCCACGCTTTCTTCTCTATTGCAATGAATACAACAATATACCCTTTGTGTACTCTACAAGTAACGGGTATATTAACTAATTGTTTTCTAAAGTGTATCATTTCGAATTTGAATTCGGATTCAATTTTGGAATTTCATTTGAAATGCATCTGATTGTGTATTCCGAGCATTTTTGATGAATGATAAGTTGATTGATTGATTGATTAATTGATGACACACATCGCACACATCATCGTTTGACCTTTGGGTGCGGCGAAGTTGATGCTGCATGCAGCGAGTGCAGCGAATGCACCGAATTGAAGGTCAATGACAGTTGCGTGCGCCACCCAACGCCACCCATCGCCACCCATCGCCTCCCCTCCAGCTTCCGCCCTCCCCCGCTCTCTGACCGGCCACCATCACTGCCCGAACCGTTTCGACAGCATTTGCTTGTGCGCAGAAAATTGTTGCCAATTTAGTAGTAGATTTTGGGCGTAGATTTTTTTGCTTTTTTTTTTTGCTACCTTTTTAGAAAATGCGCTGACGCCGTCGCTGGTAATTTAAAAATGCACGCACACACACAGTTGCATACAAATACATTTGCACCTACACCCACACACATGCATATACTTACACAAGACCAAAACATTTGAGTGCGTAAAAAATGCTGCAATGTGTGTAGTACGCTAGCTCACACATACACAAATACGCACACATACTCACATACACACACACACACACACACACACACACACACACACACACACAAACATACATCCACTCACAAATGCAGCACCGCCCAGCAGAAGCAGCCCAAAAGGAGTAGCCGGGAAATGCGACGTTGTTTCGCAGCCGCTGCCACTGCCGACGTCGCTGCTGCTGCTGCTGATGCTGCTGCTGCTATCGTCGTCGTTGTCGCCTTCGTAGTAAGTCGTGCCCTGTAGTAATTTTTTTTATGATAGCTTAAAGCCGCTGCCGCTATTTTAATGCGAATGCAGCCAGTCAAGCGTTATTGCATTTCGCTTATGTATTTTGACAGCGCGACAGCGAGTGAGAGCGAGCTAACAAGCAAGCGGGGGAGTGAGTGGGCGAGATAGTGATAACAAATATTCTTATTAGAATTTTTGTCACTGTATATACACAACTGGGCACTCACGCTCACATGCACACACACACACACACGCACATCGACAGATATACGTAGGGAGCGACGCAGCAGCAGCAGCAGCAGCAGCTCACATGCACGTAACACCTTTGCTTAATTTAATTATTGCTCTCCTGGCTCTCGCGTACTCACTGCCAGACACTAATACACACAAATCTGCACGCACATTTTTACATATATACGTGTGTGTCGCACACACGTACACACACACACACATACACTCGCACATACAAAATGCAATAGCATTCATTACAATTCCACGGCGCATACAATTTTCATTGCACTTGCCTTGGCACTGGCTCTCTTGCCTGCTGACTGTGACTTCTCTCCAACGCCTACAGATCGCACTTTTTGCTTAGCACACGCACTTTGGTAATAAACACATATTGATTGCTTGCATTTGCACACATTGCAATTGTTTTTCGGCTGCTGCTTTCAATTTCAGCATTATTTTATTCGTCCAAAACTTCGACGTCGTTTTAGCGTCGTTTCCAGTGTGACCAGTTCGGTTGATGGCCAAAATCAACTATGTGAATTGTACAACTGAAGGAAATACCAATAAAAATACTGACTGCTACACCAGATATCTATCGAAATTAAGGGGTCACATTGTCACAGGGAGTCAGGGAAATCAATCCAGCAATTTTTAATTTAAACAAAACGTATGCAGCTTTCAAATGATAATTTATAAGCATTTTTATTTATTTTGTTTATTGAACATGCTTATTTTTCACAGACTTGCCGAATTTACAATTTTTGTGAATATTGTGACACCAAAAACTATTCCCACCGACCCAAGTGTCACAACTGTGAAGTCCACCTTTCAATTTATCGATAACTGAGAACAATTTGAAATTCAAATTTGATTATAAATTTGGAGCCAAAATACGATTGGAGAAATGATTTCGAATTTATTCACATTCAGTGCAAGAACAAAGACATTAAACTTATCAACTACAAGCAAAAAAAATCAATTCAAAGCGGCTTTCGATCGATAAATGCAAACAACAGATCTTCTGGGTGAGATGTGATCCTTCCCGTTTAGGGCATCATGCGCAGGGCGCCGTCCAGGCGGATGACCTCGCCGTTGAGCAGCGGGTTCTCGTAGATGGCCTGCACCAGGTGGGCGTACTCGCTGGGCTCGCCCAGGCGCTGGGGGAACGGGATGGACTTGGCCAGGAAGCCGCGCACCTTCTCGGGCAGCGCGGCCAGCATCGGAGTGTTGAACAGGCCCGGCGCGATCGTGCAGATGCGGATGCCCTGCGTGCTCAGGTCGCGGGCGATGGGCAGGGTCATGCCCACCACGGCCGCCTTGGACGCCGCGTAGGCGGCCTGCCCGATCTGGCCGTCGAAGGCGGCCACCGAGGCGGTGTTCACGATGACGCCCCGCTGGCCGTCCTGGTTGGGCGCGTTGCTGCCCATCAGTCCGGCCGACAGGCGGATCACGTTGAAGGTGCCCACGGTGTTGACGTTGATCACGCGCTGGAAGTCCTCCAGCTTGTGGGCCACGTTCTTGTTGAAGTTGAACGTCTTCACGGCCGTCGCGGTGCCGGCGCAGTTCACGGTCAGATCCAAACGCCCGAACTTGTCCTTGGCCGTGCCAATGGCGGCACTCACGTCCTGCTCGGAGGTCACGTCCACGGGCACGAAGACGACGTTGTCGCCCAGCTCCTTGGCCACCTCGTGGCCCTTGGACGACGGCAGATCGGCGAGCACGACGCTCGCTCCCTGCCGCGCCAGGCGCTCCACTGTGGCACGGCCCAGGCCGGAGGCGCCACCGGTCACCAACGAGACGACGTTCTACAAAGAAAGAAAGAGACAACAACACACCATGTTTATACGACAGCTTTATCAGGGACTGTTTAATATTAAGAGATTTATTACGAATATTACAAAATAATAACATTAGCTGATCACATTTATGCATACAGCGATATAATCACATATATTTATTTGTGTGATTATTGTGTAACGATAACGGGGCGCGTGAATGTTTGCGGTACAAGGTACACATACAGTTATTCTTAGCAGACAATGGTCGTCCCAATTGGACTTTGTACCCACCCGTCTGTAGCAAACTAATTGCTGCTGTCTACACTCACTATTGGCATTATAAACGAGAGCAGTCTGTTTATATTACTGCAAGTTCAATGTGCGATTCTTACCTTGATCATATTGATGCTTTCGGGTTAAATTAAAAACAATTGATGGAGCAACTGTGGAGAAATCTGGAAGACTGGCGGCTTCGTTGCAAAAAACACCGGTTGCTGTTGCTGTATGTTAGAGGTGGAAAAACATCGAGTGAAACATCGAAGTCGACGATGCTTGCAAAACATCGGAATCATCGGTGTTTGGTAGGCCACTGTCGAATGTTTTTATATACAACAAAATTAAACAATCCCGATAATTACAGCCCTCTAAAATATTGGAAGGAAAGAATTTCAAAACATTATGAGAAAAAAATGTTTTATGTGATCAGCAAACTATCGAAGCATCGGGACACACACCTCTAATAAATAAATCAGCTGATTGAATTGGAAAAAAAGGTGGCAGCCTTGGCAACGGTATCACATTGACCACATTTAACTCTTTTCAGAAAAAGATTTAAATATTAACATTTTATTTTTTTCTTAATAAATATTGAAGCTAGTGCTTTGAAACTTTCACAGGAGGATTTCTAAAATTGTTTTAAGTTTTCATAATATTTTTTTTAGAATATTTTACTAATTTGTTAATATCTTTACAACGCAACGGCTGACGTTCCCCAAACCAATTTTAAAATTAACTTTATTAATTTAGAAAATTTACTATTTTCTTGCCTTTTTTGAATTTGTACTTACAAATTTTTTAATAATTTTTTTAAAAATAATTCATTTTTTTAGAGAATTAAATGACATGGAACTCAATTTCTATCGATATTTTTGCTGTAGCTACTCTGGCGACCAGGGCTGTTGAATAACTATCGATATATCGTTCGTAATCCTACTTGTATTATCATATCGTTATGCCCTTTTCACACTGAGCAACATCTAACATCTGCCATCAAAATTTAGGATGTGCCTATAGTTTTACCCGTGCCGAAATTTCCCCATCCGTTCCACCATCTCCTAATGATGTTCCTATTTCATAGGTTTCTAATCGGTTTTTAGCCGATTTTTTTCGAATGCAACACGAGAAATTTGCCATTCGGTAGAAAAATGTAAACAATGTCAACTAAAATGAATGGCAAAAACAAATGGAAAACAAACAAAACAATCAGAATTGGCTGAATCATGTAATTAAAAAAGGTTTTAAATCATTTTCGCTAGTATATAATGGCTTTCTTTTAATTAAAAGAGCTCAAAAAAGGAATTGCTAGCCGAATATTGGTGATCTAAGAGGAGCGCTCAAGAGGTCCCACATTAATGGCGCATACGCTTGAAAACCAGATCTCCTAGTGGTTAGATAGATGTCCGCACAGATATAAACTTGCCGACAATGAAAATCTGCAGTAAGTTTTTGTAACTGATTATATTAGTACGCACAGAATGTACAAGTAAAGCTCTTATTGCAGTTTTCATGGAATATATGGAAGACTCGATCGAGTTTGATCTAGAGGTGCCTGCGTGGAGTACCAGTACCAACACCAGCCAACACGAAACCAGAGCAGCACCTGTAGCAAAGCGCGCCAAGCCGAGCAGCTTAAAATAGTTCGAATGAGGCTGCACGTAAAGAAAGAGCAGCGCAAATTTAACGAGGAGCATCATGGGCTTTACTTGTAAAAATTACCCCCAACTCGCCTTAAATAAATAAACAACTTTAAAATATCTATATTTGTTTAATTTTAATTTAATTTTTTTATTAGAAGATTTGCAGTTGGTGTATGTTATTTAAATTGGCAGTCAGCGACAAGTCGACCTCTTCGCCGTCGTCTGCATTTTGCTTAATCTTGACCATTTCGTTGGTTGTGTCGAATGCCACCAAATCCAGCCAATTCCTCATCAAAATTCATTTTATACCAAGACTAAAATTTTACAATTTTGTTTACAAAATTTTGACGTGAAGTGACAAATTGATGTTAGATGTTAGATGTTGACTATGTGAATCGGTGTTTTACATCTACCATCATTCCCATGCGTTCCCCGTAGATGTGCTCAGTGTAATTAGCCTATTAGTGACTTGATTTCCATCGATATATCGCTTTTGGTTAGTTAGTTATTTATCCTCTTTAAGAAAATAAAACAAATTAATACAAGTAAATTAATCTACAGACAGATTGAGATGCTCGGGCGATAGACTAGTTTATGTTTTGGGTTTCGATGAGCACAGTTTTGCATGCACTGAGACTGATCGAGTAACATGGCGCCAAACAGATTTGTTGTTTTGCAGACGACACATAGATGGCGCCACTGGTACCGTGACACACCAGGCGCGGAATTTAAACATTTTAATTTTGAAACTGCGGCAAAATTTAACTGATCCAAGAGAATCGTAATAATTATAAGTATTTTACTTTCAAGTTTGATAACCTGCTTCCAATGCAGCAGGGAATCGCTCGAGAGAATCGCAGCCGTTGATTTGATTTCAAGACAGCAATATTATCAAATAAATTAAGTAAAACGTGCGAAGCATATTTAAATTGGATTACTGCGTTTGCAATGAAGTATATGCAATTCATATAACTGTGAATTCGGTTGCAAATAAGTGTACAGAGGATCATTTCCCTTTCCTTCCAACTGTATAATTCACACATAACCTGAAAGTTGTAGGCACTTTAAAAATGGTCGCCATCTTGTCGCCGCTGCAGCTGCATTGTGTGGGTGGGCGGTGGGCGGGCAGCAAGACAGGCCGAGGGCAGCGTACAAGCCTACAGTACCCAGTAGAACCTGAAGGCATGTGGTGAACAAATTACACACAGCCTTCCGCCCTAAAACTTCAGGTTTAAAGCTGCAGCCGAAAGTCTACTAAGGTTTCAGGGCGAGACCGCTGAAAGCGTACATAAGCTTTCCACCGTTTTTTCCGGGGTACATTTTGCTGCAAGAAAAAAAGTACCTGCAGCTAACTTAACGTTGCCAACGCCTGGCGATAAATATCGAAAACACTTGTTATGAGTTTTAAACCATACTTTTCTGTAGTTCTGTATTGTTAATAGAATTCATAATAAATGAAATATATTAAAAAACTTGTTTTATTAATTAAGCATTTTTAAAAAATGCAAAATGTTGTTTTATTATTTAATATTTTTATCGTGGCAGTCATCGATAAATACAAAGGGCTGGCAATGTTATTATAGGCAATCGAAGACATTGCAGCCCTTCGTTTGTGTATTTTGTGAATGTGCAGAAAGTGTCAAAATAAGGTAAGTTTTAACTATAAATATTTGAATAATTGTTTAATTTTATTGTATTTTTAACCTAATAGATCGCTTGACTTAATTTCCCGATGACGAAGATCATAGCTTTTGCAAGCAAGACCAGTCACACGTAAGTAAATTAAACATTTAACCAATTAGACAACAAATTTGTTATAATTATTGTATTTTCTTATAATCAACTTGTAGGAGGCTCTTTAAACTGGAAAGTAAGATTGGCAAATCGCCCAACAATTAGGTAAGAATAAATTATTCTAATGCTCCTCCAACAAACAATTAATTGATTCTAAATTTCAGATTGACCCTTCAACCGAATGCTGTGGCTAGGAGGAATTAAATAATAAGTAAAGTTAGTTTTAAGTTTTATTATAAGTGAACTAATATTTAGTTAAACATGAAGTGCATTAAAATAAACAAATATAAACAAACATTTTGTGTGCCTAATTTTTTGGCTCCGATTCGGCACAATTTTCCAGTGGCCTACAGCAAGGGAAATTCCGGACAAAAATTCCCACCCCTGAAAAAACGATAGAAAATTTTCAGAGGTTTCAGCTTGAAACCTTAGCGGAAGCTTCCGCCAAGTTTTCAGCTAGCGTATACCGAATTACCCCGGCCACGCTAATGTAAAAGCGAATTAGAACTTTACATAAAGTGGCTGCACAGCTCCCCTGAACGTTCAGCTGGCATTCTGAACGTTTTTCGCTATAAAAGAGCCACTGGGTAGTCATAAGTGCGACTGAGCTAGCATGCTGCAGCATCCCATTGCGTGTGCATGTGTGTGTGTGCCGTTGCATTCTGATTGGGTGCATTGATTTCTTGCAACGAAACTTGTTATGGCTCCCAACACTGCACAAAATCAAAATGAGAGAAATGATGTATGTACAGGGGGCGGGGGGCAGCAGCCGTTGCAATTGTTGTTGCTAGGCAAAGAAGAAGCAAGTATTAACCGTTGCTGGCGCATACCGCAAAACCAAAACAACGACAAAAAATAAATCATGCATATCATTTAAAGAAACTTTGGCAAAAATTCAGCTTATTGATTTGTCAATACATATGAACATATATGTATATACATATGTATGTATGTATGCGTTGGTTTGTGTGTAAAACTTGTACGCATGAATTAATTAAAAATTCCGTTGGTGCCCGCTACGCGAAAGTGGTCAGCAACAATAACAACAACAACAACAACAATAATAACCAAAATTCAAGTCTTTGTTGTTTTGCATTGATCTCACAATATTAATGAAAGTTCTTGTGAATTATGTTTTTTTTCTTTTATCATTTTATCATCATTTCCTCTTTGGCACGACTTTTACTGCTTGCTGCTTTGTCCTCCATTTACCAACACTGCGCCGCTGATCGATGACAATCGATAAGCAAACAAACAAACAAACAAACAAAAAAAGTGCGTGCAATGCAAATGAGCTGAAATCTCAATGCAAAGAATATCTATTAATACAAAAGGTGTGTGATTTAATGTGTTTAATTAATTGTTCAAGTGTTTTGGCTGCTGCTGCTGTGTGCTGCATAGTTTAGGGTAAATAAATGGCTGGAATTATCACAATTCCAAGCAGTGCAACATGTGTGCGCGCTCGTCCAACAACAACTAATGCACTGCCAAGCAGTGCACGTGTGCAGGTGTCGGTGTGTAGTATGTGTGTGTCTGTGTGCATTGTTGCTGCATATTAAATAGTAGAAGTAGTATAGTAGTAAAAGTACAAATAGTAGTAGTATATTAGTAAAAGTACAAATAGTAGTAGTATATTAGTTAAAGGACAAATAGTAATATTTTTTTACAGTTTACTATAGCATACATATGTACATATATATATGTATGTAACATATGTAGCTGCAATAGAATAGATAAGTTAAAAATGTAAGACAAGAGTATCAAGTGTGCGGTGTGTTGTAGTTATCTCGTTCTATCTCGTTGTCTGTTCGTATGCAAGTGTGTCTCTGTATGTGTGTCCATAAGTATAGCTGACCCTTTCCCCCTGCTGTCTGCTATACCGACCCCGTTGTTGCTACTTACATTCACATTACAAAAGATACGATCGAGAAAAGTTGCGAGTTGTTGCTGATGGAGTTGTTGTTGTTGTTGTTGCTGCTGCTGTTGCTGCTGCTGTTTGTTGCATGTCTGCACGCGCAACGCACTTGACTTGGAGTTGGACCTCTTGTTGTTGTTGTTGTTGTTGGTTGTTGGGCCTCTTGAATGACGAGCAGAGCGACACCTTCTCCATACCAAATCAACTGAATGGACGCCAATAGAAGCTGCTGCTGCTGCTGCTGTTGTTGTTGGTCTCTCTTAAAGATGTTTGTAATTTAATGGCCTCTTTTTGTTGTTGCTTGTTGTTGTTGCTGCCACTGTGTGCACAATTATTATTCAAGTGTTGCGCAGCCGCCGCAACATTTCTCTCTGTCAATTGATCTTTTTGTTAAGTTTTCTTGATAAAAATGGGCCTCTATAAAACCCCCTCCCCCTCTCCCTTCCTCTCTCTCCCTCCCCTCCCCCTCCCCAACTCACTCCCTTTATCGTCAGTCTGCATTGATCTTGCTGCCAACAAGCTAGCTTGAGGTGGAGAAGTACACTGAAAGAAAAGCAATTCTAAAATTTAAATTTAAAGTACTTGATTTTAATATTTTTTGAATTGTGTATTCAGGATACTTTTGTTGAATTAACATATAAATAGTCAAGAAATCCAAAAAAATAAATCGATTACACTGAAAAAAATGCGTATAAAGTACTGTAATTGTTTAAGAAATATACGGTTTAAGAATATTCAGGATTAGCGAACTTCTGACATCGTTTGGGATTGATTTTATGCCGAAATTCCAAATATTTTTGTCGGTGTAGGAAACGTTGGACTTAAAGTTGGGCTCGTCCACTAGAGGCTTCTTCTGCTTCTTCTTCTTTTAGAGACTGACTGAGACTGAAAGAATTTATGATGTTTCATTAGCATGCAAAAAGAGTGGACAGCCAAATGGCCACGACAAACGAGCCAAGTTGTTGATGATGGCTAAATCGAAGTTAGCCAAGGCAATGAGAATGGGAATGGGCATGGAAATGGGAATGGAAAAGGGTTACCCAAAAAAAGGAAGGTGGGGAAGGGGGCAAGTACTTAAGACTTTTGACCAGCAACAACATCTTTGGGCTGGGTCTCAATCTCAATCTCAATCTTTGTCTCATGTTCTGTTTCTGCCTCACTTTGGGGGTCAAATTTTAGCGGCATTTGCCCTGATTTATGTTTCTATTTTAAGCTTTACTTGTTTCTTTTCGCTTTGCTTCATCTTTACAAATAGATTTCCATATTCATCATTTATTGTTTATCAGCTTATAAATTTGTGGTTTGTGTCGCTTTTACGACAGCTCGTAGAAATCTTTTAATATCGATATTTATTTGCTGTCATAGGTCAAATTCGCTTTCCTTCTTCTGCTTATAATAATTATACCCTGTAGGCAGTCAAATTTGCCAAATGGAGTATATTCACATTGTTGGCATTTATAATTAAGTTTCTCTGGTCAAATATTTATTTATTTTTTTAAAGTATACTTAAAGTTGTGGACAAATTATATTTAAAAGAAATTAAAATTTGGAAAAATAACTTAAAATAATAAATAGCTTTTTAATTTATTAATCAAAAGTTTATTCAAATAAAAAGTTGAAAGGTTTTTTTTTAGAAATGTTCATTTGTCTTTGTCTATTATTGTTCTTTTTTTCAGAAACATTTTTGAATTTATTATATTTACTGCATAAGCCCTGTACTATAATTTGAATAGGTTTGTTTTTCATTTTTTTTTAGACTTATTGGGTTTCAATCATATGAAAAAAATATAAAATACGATAACATTTTAAAATTATAAAAACAGAATTAATGAAGATTCTTTGCATTACAGGGTATCTGCTAGTCAAGCAGCATCGTTTGTCACAAACCTAATAGGTTTTCTTAAAAAATGCTGCAGGGTCGAAATTATAGATAATTTTTAGTACTAGGGGCGCCCTATGTGGGGCGCCTAAAGCTAAATAGAAATTTTAAAATTGAAATACTCTTTATTGGAAGAGTTGTTAGTTGTTAACAGTATTTTGTATACCTATTTTAAAAATGCTTGTGAATTATAGCAATAGATGCAAAGATCAGTTTTGTAGTCCTTGATTTGGGCGCCCAACGTGGGGGCGCCTAAAAATGCATTACTTTAAATGGTTTAAAGGGTTCTAGGCTTAGTTCTCATTTAAAATGCTCCGGTTGATAATTATAATAAAAAAGGATATACATATGGGTAATTCTCCCATGTCGAATGCGACATTCGTACGCATTCAAAGTGAAATAAAACATATGCCAAAACATTATTTTGTTAAAACAAATGAAGAAACTTATAGGTATTGATTAGCACTATAATTGGTGCTAAAGTGGATTTTGGGAAATTGTTCGTTTTCAAGATAATTTAAAAAAACTAAGGCATTCGCACGCGACTCAGATAGAAGTCGTTTTTTCGGCGACAAGTTCTAGCACTGATTTCGGCAAAACGTGAACGTATATTTTGATGCTATTTATTTTGAAATGTAATGTATTCATTTATCTAAAAAATGGTTTCTGTTTGATTTAAAAATATCAAGTAGTTTTTTTTTAAATGTAATTTGAGTCACTGTCGCATGCGACATGTCGCACGTGACATTTTTTTCCACAAAATATTTATGTTGTTTCTGTCTCTCTTTTTTTAAATTATGTATCGAAACAGCTCGAAAAACTTGTTTTAAATTAAACTTTCAATATATTTCTATGTATTAAAATGGTTTATGTTACAATCTTACTATTTTACTTAGTGTAATCAAAAAAATACAAACGGTCCATTTTGGAAATCAATTTTTAAGAAAACGGACATAAATATGGAAATAGTGAATTTATTCCAATGTAGAATCTATATGTTCATCCTATTGAATTTCTTCTAGCGTATATTGCTTAAATAAATAACTTGAACACATTTTTGGAACATAATTGCACAAAATGTGAGTTTTTGAGCAATTTTTCGTTTTTAGGCTTGGTTGACATTTCTGGAGAAATGCCCATATATTGTCCTTTATTTGGGCCCTCAATGTTGGGTGGGTAGTATTATTCCTATTATTATATTATATTAAATTCCTACTCTCAGCACTTATTTATTGGTTAAAAAAATGGAATACATCTATGCTTAGTCCTTAATTTGGGCGCCCAACGTAGGGCGCTTGTCGTTTCCCGATTCCGGCCCAAACAAGCATATGTAGAAAACTTTCGATGGTTAGCTTAAAGTGATTCCCAGCCACTATGGTTTTGCCCATTGATTAGCGAATATGACAAAGTCACAGAAGCAGAGAGAGAGAGAGAGAAAGAAGAGGGAGAGAGAAGAGACAAGAGACGGACTTTGAGTCAGGTCGATTGGTGTTGGCCCTTTGACCAAAACCAAAAACTTTCTTCCGCTTTATTTGGTGAGCTGTTGGATTTCTGCGGGGTTATTAATTGACCATTGACCCCGACGCCGATTCATTCGATCGACACGACGGCTCGAAAAAAGGCCGAAAGTTTTGTTGGCGAAAACGAGTTCTTGCAAAGAAATTATGAATATTTAAACTCTGTGAATTCTATAAGCCAAACGATGTGTTGTTGGTCCAACTATCGATGCCTGATGAATAATTCAGATCGCAGTGGAGATTTTTCTTTTTTGGCAATTAACTGTGGGTCAATAGGTCCGCGGCGAGCTAATATAAGTGGCGTCCACAGCAGCTGGAAGTTCAGTTTGAGTTCAGAGATTCAGAGAGATGGGGAAACGTTGCCTCTTGACGCTGTTCGCCATCAGTTTCGTCATCTGTTGCTTGGCCCCGGCCAAGGCAGAGACCAAGATCGAGGTGGACGAGAATGGCGATGAGTACGAGCTGAAGCGATTCTATATCCAGGGACGGCAGCTGAACGGCAGTGGCAGCAAATCTCAATGTGTGGTCACCAGACGCAAGCGGGAAAGTCGCTCCATGACGATGCCCGGATCCGGCTCCGGATCCGGAGTCACAGTCAGCTCACAGCAATTGAATCTGGGTGCTCTACCAGCTGTACCAGCGGAGCATCGCGAGACGGTTGTGATGGATCTGGAGCAGGATCCGAATGGCAAGCGTCGTTATGTGGCATTGACAGCCTTGCAGCTGGATGAAGATGATGACGAGGAGGAGGACGATGATGACGATGAAGAGGGACAGGAGGAGGAGATGGCTGATCAGGATGAGGAGCAGGCGGAGCGAGACGAGACAGAGGCGGCACCGCAACAGCAGCAGAAACAGTTGCAGGGACAAACCAGCCTGGTAGCTGCCACATTTGCCTTGCCCCAGAGCTTGTCGCAAGGTGTCAGCGTGGTGGCCAATGCGGCGACACATGCCAACATCATCGGAGGAGGCGATGCTGGCATTGTGGTCGTGGAATCGGAGCAGCCGCCCAAAGTGAATCCCAGCACACATGCCGTCTTCGAGCTGAAGCCGCTGAATACGCAACAACATCCGCAGCAGGACTTCCAGTTCTGGCCACAGAACTACGAGGAAGACGAGGACGAAGACGACGAGGACGAGCAGGAGGAGGATGGCGATGAGTTCATTTACTTTGGCGGTGATCGCTACCAGCAAGTTGGCTTCTACGACGAGCAGGATCACATTATTACGGAGGACAGTCCCTTGAGTACTACGGCCATTTGGAGCACCGACAACAGCGACATCCATCCCGTGATCAATGAGCCCAATCAGCCCACGGATGTGGACAAGAAAAAGAAGAAGATGAAGCGCAGGAAGCCAGCGCAGGAGCCGATTAAGCGCAAGACCAAGAAGAAGCAACAGAAGCGTCCCAGTCAGCAGGACATGGAAGTGGAGCAGCAGGTGGTGAAGAGGAAGCAGCAGACAGCGACAGACAAGAGGAAGACCAGACCCAGCAGCAGTAACAGCTCCAGCTCAGTGAGCTCCTCCTCCGTTGGTGCCTCCTCCTCCTCCGTCTCCACGACTAACAAACGCAAACGTCCGTCCTCCAGCCAAGGAGTCAGCAACAAGCGCAAAACGAATCCCGCCAAGCGCCAGCAGCAGAAGCAGAAGAAGACCAAGCGCAAGTCCAAGCCAAGTCAAGGCGTCTCCAACAACAACAACAACAAACGTCGTCGTCCCAGCAGCTCCAGCTCCCGCCCCATTGGCGGCTACAAGCGACGTCGTCCAGCTCAGTCCGCCGCCCAATCCCAATCTCAGTCACAGAAACGTCGCCGTCAGCAGCAGCAGAAGCAGCAGGAGAAGCGTCGCCGTCAGGAGCTGCAGCGTCGTCGTCGTCGTCGCAACAGGAATCGCAATCGCTTGAACAACATGAATCGTCGTCAATATTTCGGCGATGAGCCCATCATCAATTGCATCTACATCAACAAGGATCCGCCCGTCACCACGACCACGACCACGACGGCGCGTCCCTTCTGGAACATCCTGGGACGTGATGCCGCCGGGACAGAACAGCAGCAGGACACAGTCGAGGAGTCTCAATCCCCAGTGCGACGCAGCGGCGACTTCGGGCATCGCAAGCGCACAAATCTCCGGTTTGTGGCCTGAAAAAACGGGATTCGAATTCAGCTAAAGTGAAAACTTTCTCAATTCCACATTATTTATTTATTTATTTTACTTTTTTTTTAAATATTTTTTTGTCTAGCTTTTTAACTTATTTATTTATAATTTTTACGCATTTTATAATAAAAAACTTTTTTTTGTGCTAATACATTTTATTGTGTGAGCAAATTGGCGTTTTAAAAAGGAGGATAAAGTTATCGAGGTTCTGGAATAATAAAATTCAATTCGTTATTACTCACTTGAAATATTTTTAGAATTTCAGTTTATTTTTTTAGCTCACTGGTTAGAGTAGCCGACCTGTCAGTTTGAAAAATAGCTGGGTTCGATTCCCCCGTCAATTGTAGTCAAACATGTGTTTTTAAGTTCCTTGGAATGAAACGCAGAAATATATACTTCCCGTCATTAACAAAAAAAAAAAACCTTTTTACAAATTCCAAATTTGTAATTATTGGCTTAAAATATTTCTAGCATTTCAATTCTTTTTTTACTGAATCTTATTATATGTAAGACTTAGCATATTAGAAGAATAGAAAAACTTGGAAACGTATCCAAGAAGTTGCTAAATTTCTTATATAGTAATTTATTTATTGAGATAGCGATTAGAATAAGGGTCCGGTAAAATTTGGGAATTTCCCTAAAATGTTCCGAATATTTATTTACTTAATTGATATTCTCTTTTAAGCTTTGTAATTTATATGCTCAAAAGAGTACTACGTATTTTTTGGTAATTTATTAACTATTATTTAAAGCTATCATTCTACTTAATCGCAACAAGATCGGACAAATAGAAAGCGGGTAATGGCTGATTGAAGTTTTAAGCAATGTAAGTGCCTAAAAGTATGCAGCATTTTTTAAATTTATTTAAATAAGTAACGGGTATCTTATAGTCGTAAACTTGACTATGATCTTTCCCACTTGTTTAATTTTTAAGCTATGTAGCATTTGGGATGAGGTAGAACACCATGGAAATAATATTGTAGAATTGGAAAACTCACAAGCTTTCGAAATCCAAAATTATTTCTTCTATATATGATATTTTTGGGCTGAAAATATAGTTTTCAGATACTTTTTTATTTTTTTATGTATTACAATAATTGCAATCCTTATTTGCTTACCGTTCGATTAAATTTTAATCAAAGGGGGGAAAAAGAGAAGGGAGAGTGGGAGGCGAGGACTGTATTGATTATTTGTCGAGTGAAACTCATCTAAAATGTGCAACGCCTCCTCCTGTGTCCTGTCCTCTGTCCAGTTGCCGGTTCCGTTGATTCTCCCCTTGACACGCGCAGGTGTGTAACTTGAATCTCCCAATCCTCAATCCTCGGCTCAGCCTTGTGACGTGACGTGTCCACCCTGAGGACGATGACGATGACGATGACGGAGACGGGGCGCAGGATATATGCATGAGTGCGCACAATGAGTGAGAGCGAGAGAGTGAGATAGTGAGATAGAGACCGAGAGGGAGAGACAGAGTTACACAGTCTGTTATTTTTTACGGTTTCCGACGCTAGATGGCGCTAGCTATTGAATAGCAAATGTCATCGGAACAATGGACATTCGCTGCCTGACGCTGCGGCATTTCCGCTTTCCCTCCCTCTCCCTCCCCCCTCTGTCTCCTCGCCCTTCCCCCAGTTGGGTGGCCTCTCGTTGTACACACATGTCTGCAGCACAGTGCCTGACAAAAGTCTGTGCATTTGCCGATTCCCATTTGTAGGAACACTGGAAATTAATATAGTCACATTTTTTTAATAGGAAATTTTACAATAAAATATAAAACAAATAATTTAATTGTACAATAGCATATAAATTAAATCGATAAATTAAATAGAAATAATACGGAATAAATATTTGGAACAGTATATACTAAAATTTAAAAATATATTGATACTCGTATTGCAAACAAATCAAAGTATTATAATTAAAATTGTAATTTTTATTTATTCAAAATATTTGACTTTATTTCTTTCAAATTTAAATTCGTTCCGAAGCGTAACTTTTGCTAAATAAATATTTATAGATTCTGATTGGGGAAAAAGTGAAAGTTGTTTTCAATTCCACTCTTGCCTTAATTTGGACTTACTTTCATATGGCGACATTTAACTATGAATGGGATTTCAGAGCAGCTTTAGAATGTGAAAGAAAACTATTTGTTGTAACTGTGTGTGTGTGTGTGCGTGCGTGTGTGTGTGTGTGTAGAACCAATCGATATTCGTGTCCAGCAGCAGCAGCAACAGCAACAGCAGCCAGGCAGCTGTACATTTCGTGCTAGTTGCGGTTAGCAAAAGTATCTATAAGATACACACACACACACACACACACACACACACACACACCCGCACAATCGATGGGCGTTTTTTGTTTGGGCTTCCGCCCATGGCAAAAGTTTTCGTTCATGTTTTTGTTGCTATTTGTTGTTTTCTGTTTTGTTATACAAATAAAAAGCGTGCGCGCACAGGACACATAGAAAAGCGAAAAGGAGGGGGAAGAGGAGGAGGAGAAAAAGGTGGAAGCAGGACGAAAGGAAAAATGAGAGCCAGGGGGCGTTGCGGAGGTTAAAAGTGAACAGATAACAGAAATGGAATGAAATGGAATTGGAACGCCATGCAATAAATTGACAGCTCCGAGTTAAATCAAGGAATAAGTATCAACAAAATACAAAAATAAAAAAATACCTTTTGGATAACTGAAATGCTCAAAATGTTCCTACTCCAATAATTTTTATTGAAAAATATGTATTTAAATATCTCGTCATACCAACAAAAAAAAAATCGTATCTGAAAAAAAATCAACTTTAAAACATATAAAATTTGTTGCAGAGTCAGATTTGATTTTTTCTTGTGTGTTGAATCTGTATATGTTTTACATAGATACATCCGTACTTATTCACATTTTTTAACTGTTTTTCAATTTGCTTTTCGGACTTATATACTTATAAGCAAGTTCTTAGCTAAATATTATCTGTTAAGCTTATCAGTCCAAAATATCATATCAAAATATTTATATTTATTAAGTAGATATGTCCTGAAATATTATAATTTATAATATGTTCACACTTCTAGATCTTTTTCTATTTTCTAAATACATTTCTGAGTGAAATCTTAATTGAATGTTATTCTTGGGATTTTTATCTGCCAAAAATAACGCATATATTTATTAGTTTCTCAACCATTTATAAACTAATCATTAACTTAACTTTTACTAAGAAATAATCGTAACTTTTTCGAGGTTATGTTGCATTTTATGCGTGATCCAAAATTTTAGAATCATTTGTTAGCCAATTATTATCCATGAAATTTTAGCAGTTTAAAACATTACCCAAAATTATATCAACATTTATTTGCTAATCATTAACTTAAATATTTCTGAGAAATCATCTAAGCAATTTTGAGGTTATGTTACAATTTATTTGAGGTTAGCTTTAGCTTTCTCACGCTTGGGGGTGTTTTTTTTTTATTCTGAGGGGGAGTTGAGTCACTGATATCGTGTGATGATTGTTACTTTTGCTATTGGCACGCTTTTTTATAGCGTGTGTTTTTTGTGTAGCTTTTGTAAATATTTACGCGACAGCGAACGCTCTTTTGCGGTATTTGCCGAGGGGGTGACAGGGCAAAGGGTGGAGGGGGAGGGAGGGGTGGAGCTTGGAAAGGGGGCTGCCAGGAGGAAGAGGGTATGCTGTCTGGATGGGAATAGTTTGTTGTTAGTTTATTGGTTTGCTTGACTTGGGCTTTGACTTGCATTCGCTACTTTATGTAATTAATAACTGAAAGAGGTCCGTGCACTTGATAGAAAAAAGGAGTAGGAACAAGGTGTAGGAAAAAGGAGTAGAAAAAGGAGTAGAAAAAGGAGTAAGAAAAATATGTAGAAAAAAGAAGTAGTGAAAGAAGTAGAAACAGCTTAAAATTGAGCTGTTTGTTCTAAGGATCGCAGCTGCAGCGATCAGACTGCTGAGAAGACTTCAACCAGGTCATTGGCTTAAACACACACACACACGCACACACACACACGAAACGGGTCCTAATTTGTTTTTGCGGTCGCCTCAGATGTGTGCCCCAGTTAAAAAAAGGCACGAGCTAAAAATACGAGTGCAAGAGCAGCAAGAAGAAGCACGGGCAGGAGATGTAGGCGACTGAAAAGAGAGAGGAATCACATTTGGGGTCGATTCGACACACTCAGTTAGTCTCAACTGATTTATGGCAGGGTATTGATTAAGCCTCAACTCGCGAGGTTCAAGTCCCCCTTCCCTTTAACTACACTCAGAAAAATGCAGAACGCTCGGTCTCCAAAAAAAGTTTGTAAATTAATCACGTTTTTTTCTGGAATTTTCTAAAAACGATTCGATCTGAAATTTTTTTAAGAAATAAAAAATAAATGCTTATTTTCTTAATCAATATAAATCCTGATCAAAAAAATTTTTTGTATACCTCAGTAAAAGAATTATATGTGACAAACTTTTTTTGCTCCTCTTCGCGTTTTAGGTAAAAATACTTTATTTCTGAGAATGCAGTTTGGTTTAGTGATATTTTGTCATGTATAAACAACTATGATTTCCCCAATATCTGGATATTCCGTTTACCGTTAGCTCAAAAAGTAAGCGAGCCTTTGGCATTTTGTTATAAAGAATTATATGTGACATTTACATTTATCCCACTGCTTTTGCTCGATAGTTGGTTTTAAAAGGATGAATTGCAATAATTTTGTTTCTTATTAAAAAGTTAACATACATATATGTTAAAAAATGCATTATCTTACTTTTTTGTGTATAAGAGTTTGCAAAATGCCTCGTGGAACTACCATTTTAGGGCATGAACAAGGATTAATCCTTGGAATGCTTGAAAGCGGTTCCAAAAATATTGAAACTTCTAAGAGACTCAATCGTCATAAGAATACAGTAAGTAATTTCCTTAAAAATCCAAGTGAACATGGAACAACACCACGCAGTGGACGGAAAACCGATATAGACACCCGATACAAACGTCAAATCCGCCGATTTGCAACCGTGGATTCAATGAGCAGTGGACAGATTAAGGCGTAATTGGGACTTAATGTAACAAGGAGTAAATTTATTCAAATAATCTTTGAAAATCCAAATCCTAGACATACTCTTTGGTCCCTAAACCTAAGCTTTTACTTTGCCAAAGTAGGGCGCGCATGGAGCTCGTACACAGATACCAATTCTGGGAAAAGGAATGGCACAATATTATTTCCAGTGACGAAAAAAAGTTTAGTCTGGGCGGTCCTAATCGTTTTGAGTTATATAGGCGAGATATGCGACTGGATCGATGCACCTGTTAAAAGCGTGGTCAAAGTGGTTGGCCGCTAACGGTATAGGCCACGTTTTGCTATATGAGAAAGAGTATAATGTGGTATATATAGACAAGAGAGAATGCCGAAATGTATGAGGAGTAATTGGACGACGAGTTGGCGTAGTTTGGTGGTCAGTTTTTCGGTGATGGCTGGACCTTTCAGCAGGATATTGTGTCAATACCCTGTGAAAAGCTGAGTTCCAAGTATTTTATTGAACAATTATCCCAGTTTAAAGGGACCAGCAGTGGGTTCGGACTCCAATTCAATTGAGGATTTGTGGGATAAACTATCCGCTATAGTCTTAAAAAATCGCCGGCAGTCTGAGACAGCAAAAGATCTAAAATTTGCAACAGAACAAGAATGGTCAAAAAATTAGCGTCCCACTTAAAGCCTCCCACATCAAAACCAAGCCATTTCGTCAAAAATCTATTCTAATAGATAATGTAAGGTCTATTAAATATTAATTTTACTAAATAATATCAAATTAAATAAATTTAAGTTAATAAAACCGTTAATTTGAACATAATATGAAAAATCACATATAATTATTTATAATGAAGTATAAATTCAGATTAAGTTTTGTCTGTATTGAAATAAGATTTCTGAAACTTTTTTTCTTGTTTTAGTTTTCTATTACTATAAGCAATAAAACTGCATACCACAAATTTTGTAACTTGCACTTGTACATTTCTAATTCAACAAAAATATGTGTCACATATAATTCTTTTACTGAGGTATAAGTTCGGAACTTAAACTCGACTCGAAAAATAAGTTCGTAAAATCTTAAATCAAGATCAGCTTAATACGGGATTATATCGAGTATAGAAAATTCTGAAAAGAATTTTCAGGATCATTGAACTTTTGACACTGCCAATTCTTTATTCAAGTCGGAACGTACTTGACTTTATTCTCAGTGTACTCTCATCCTCTGCCCCCTTGCCCCTCAAGGTGTGATCGCAACCCTCGCAGCGCATTTTTGACGCCAGTTGCTGTCGACAGATTGGCCCAAGGGTCGATCCCTTTAGCAGTCACTGTGGCTGTATCTGTATCTTGACTTCTTTCGGCAGATGTTTCATGAGCTGCTCCTTTTTATTTTCTGGTTTTTCTTTGTTTTTTTTATCTGTTTCCTGAACTCGACTCGCCTAGTTACGCAATGATTTGCTCGGGTCAAGAAGGGGCGTGGGCGAGTTCAGGACTACTCAAAAAAATGAACAAAAAAAAGGTGCGTCTATTTAGTCATAATTGGATGCGTAATTGACCAACTGATGTGTCTGTCTGTCTGTCTGCATTCTGAGCATGACATTGCAGTTAAGGATTAGTCCATTAAATGATCATCAAATTGCTAACAGATCTAAAGGTGTGAAAAATCTGAAATTGACTGCAGATTATAATGTTATTGGGTTATGCTGATCATCTGGCTTGAACTTTTTATGGAATATTTTAACGTATCAGCTGATTAGTGACTTCTATTACTGACTACACTTGGATTCTTCAAAAGATTGACAGACTCACTGAGAAATGAAGAAAACTGGTATGATTTATTGTAGAAGGTCAACAGATCTTCAATGTTACTGAATTGTCAATTGACTGATTAATTCTTATAATATTTTAGTCATTTTAGTAATCGATAGATAAGTCTTGGGTTTAATAATATCTCTCTTTTTCGAGAGATCGGTCTGCATTTTGTCTATAACTTTTGGAATTACTCCCTAAAAGCTTGGCAAACCAAGATTATCTGATTAAGAACTTGTTGAATTGGGATTTAAAATGATATTTTGGCTGGATATCTGATCAGTTGCTGGGACCTCGACTTTAATTTTCGAGATGATCTATACATAAACGAGCCAATTTATTTTAATCACTTTATGAAAACGAATTTTTGGCTCGACAGTTGTCAAGAGCTGCTATTGAATCCACTGATAAGCCAATCATTTTCTTTAATTTATTCTTATAATAACGATTTATCGGCCCAAATGTTTTCAGTACTTACTATTAAAATCTACAACAGATCGACTGGATTTGTGATCGTTACTCAAACATTTTCTATACGATCACCAGATGAAACTTTATTTACTTTCAATTACTCTCAATAAAACGATTGATCAACAGAATGGTTTTTAGGACTTGCGAACTGAAGATCGACTGAATCACTGATCGCAGGCTGAGAATTTGAATATTTTTGTGTATAAGTTCAGTTGATTTGAAAAACTTTTATGGAATTAAGGTCAACTGATCAGTTGGCATGTTTGATCAACTGATCGCTTATAGGAATATTCTTTAGAGGATTCAATAATATGGGCTTGCCTCAAACTGTCTGAAAGATCAGCTGCTTTAACCTTGGTTAGGATCAACTGAAGAATTGGTCAAATGGGCAGCTGCTGTTGCTGTTGTTGTGTCTGTTGCCGTTGCCGTTGGATGCTGCAACAACTAAGGGGCAAGAAAGAGAAGGAAAAGAAGAAAACGAGGCAGAAACAAACCGATCGTCAAGTTAATTATAAAGCGGCAGCAAAGATACAGAGACTGAATATAACAACTCAGCTGGCTGTCCTTGCCACGCGCTAACTTTGGGGCTCCACAAAGTGGCAAAACGACGTGAATTCACGGGGGAATTGCGAGTAGGAAAAGGAAGGGGAGGAAGGAAGGAAGGGAGATAGGAAGAGGCACGAGCCAAGAGAAGAGAGTGAGATGGGACAAAGAGATCGGAAAATGCAGCTTGCATTTGGTAACTGGTGACTGCTAAAACGGTAACAGGTAACACGAATGATCGAATGATGCCTGCAACACAAACACACACACACATGATGTTGCAGTTGCCCAAGATGACGACGACGATGATGATGATGGAGCAGAGAAAAAAGAGCGGTAACAGGGGCAACAACTGAACAAGAACAACTCGAGGGGCACGTGTCCCGTGTCTCGTTTTATTTACGATACGATGCGATGCGACTCTGACTCTGATGATGTTGTTGCAAGGATGCAAAAAGGACCTGCCTCGACTGCCGATGCCGCTGCAACATCCGCGCACAGGTCTCTTGCCTCGACTGCCTGCCTGCCAAGTGCACCTGTTAGCCCTATTAAATAGGGCCAAAATGACTGGCCAAAACACAACAACACAATAATGCAATGTGTCTTCTGCTCTCACCGCTAGGTTCATTGTCCTGTGTCCTCTGTGTCCACACATTGTGTGGCACAAGTGGCAGCATCTGATCAATGCCCCCGATCCGAGTATCTTTAAGATCAGCAGGCTGTCAATAGCTTCTTTCAACTGCAACTGCAACTGTCCTTATAGTTGTTATTATTGTATGTTATTGTATGGGGAAAACTATGTAACATATTTGTAGACAACACGGAAGGGAAAATCCCAGAGAGTTCTTAACGTCCTGAATGTCTGCAATTTATTACTATTATATAATATTTAATTATTTTTATATATTATTATTTATGTAATTACTATCGTAATGAGTGAAAAATTAGATCTCTTTTTGATGTATTTATGCACAATATTTGTAGTTTGTAGATTTTAGAGTCATTATTATTATTATTTTATTTTTTAGCTCTTTTTGAAAAGACATATTACCTTTTCAGTACCTTCTTGACAAATATCCGTTTGGGAACGTCTTTTATGTTCCTCTTCTTTCAGATAAGTTTTGTTTTTTTTAACATATACATAGTTTCCGTCAAAATATATGTTCAATTGCTATTAAACTGTTCTTAAACTAATATCAAATTTAAAATTAACTGTCAGATAATAACTCACAGTATAAAGTTACTTTTGAGTCTCCCGAAAGATCTTAGATTAAGACATTTTAGAATGCAGACTTTCTATTTAGTAAGAAATAAATTCAGCTCTTGGACGAATCATAGTAAATAAATCAGACAAATGTATAATACATATAATATTTAAAGAATGACAGGCTAGAAAAATATAAGAAAGAATTTCGACGGATAATATCAAATTATGACATCAAGTTTAAAAAAAAAGAATCTAGAGAATGGAGAGATTAGATGAATGCGAAATGGGCTTTTATAGTTTTTATATATATGTACATTAGAGTGCATCGATTTTTTTTACCAAAAATGGTAACCCATTTTCGTAATCTGTGGTCAATTCTAAGATGTTTTCACAAAGAAACCATAGTTCTAAAATGAATTCCTGGACCGCGCTTTTTGAGTTGAAAAATTCACTTTTTTGAACAAACATATCTCGGGTGGTTATGGACCGATCCTGACAAATTTGGTGTCAGTACTCTGGTTAGGACCAGGACTTTCAAAATTTCACAGAACCAAAGGACGAAATGTCCTTTAAACATCATTTTCATCCTTGGAACGGCGATTTCGCGATTCGTCTCTATCTTAAAAAATTCGGTCCGAATTAAAGCTATTTCTTGGCACAAAATAAAATTTTTTTTTGAACCTGTAATTTTTATTAAAAGAAAATGTAAAACCTATTTTAATACAGTTTTAAAGCAATTTTAATAAAATATGTGTTACATTTTCTGTTAACAAAAAATACAGGTTCAGGGAAAATAAAATTTTTTTTTTTTTTTTTTTTTTTTTTTTTTTACTAATTTATTGGTATAGAGGCGAACCGCGAAATCGTCGTTCCAAGGATGAAAATTATGTTTAAAGGACATTTCGTCCTTTCTGTTGAATTTTTAAAGTCCTGGTCTAACGGTATTGACACCAAGTTTGTCAGAATCAGGCCATAAACGATAAAGTATAAATTTTCAAAAAAAAATGAATTTTCAACTTAAAAAGCGCGGACCAAAATTTATTTTAGAACTAT
>JBAMBJ010000931.1:0-12043 GCA_037043495.1 Drosophila recens | reverse complement strand
CTTTTCACACTGAGCAACATCTAACATCTGCCATCAAATTTTCTGATGTGCCTATAGTTTTACCCGTGCCGAAATTTCCCCATCCGTTCCACCATCTCCTACTGATGTTCCTATTTCATACGTTTCTAATCGGTTTCGAGCCGATTTTTTTCGAATGCAACACTAGAAATCTGCCATTCGGTACGAAAATGTAAACAATGTCAACTAAAATGAATGGCAAAAACAAACGGAAAACAAACAAAACAATGAGAATTGGCTGAATCATGTAAGTAAAACAGGTTAAAATAATTTTCGCTAATATATAATGGCTTTCTTTTAATTAAAAGAGCTCAAGAAAAGAAATGCTAGCAGAATATTGGAGATCTAAGAGGAGCGCTCAAGAGGTTCCACATTAATGGCGCATACGCTCGAAAACCAGATCTCCTAGTGGTTAGATAGATGTCCGCACGGAAATAAACTTGCCGACTATGAAAATCTGCAGTAAGTTTTTGTAACTGATTATATTAGTACGTACAGAATGTACAAGTAACGGTCTTATTGCAGTTTTCATGGAATATATGGAAGACTCGATCGAGTTTGATCTAGAGGTGCCTGCGTGGAGTACCAGTACCAACACCAGCCAACACGAAACCAGAGCACCTGTAACAAAGCGCGCCAAGCCGAGCAGCTTAAAATAGTTAGGCTGCACGTGAAGAAAGAGCAGCGCAAATTTCGTGAGGAGCATCATGGGCTTTCCTGACTAAAATGACCTCCAACTCACCTTAAATAAATAAACAACTTAAAAATATATATTATATTTGTTTAATTTTAAATTATTTTTTTTATTAGAAGATTTGCAGTTGGTGTATGTTATTTAAATTGGCAGTCGCCGTCGTCTGCATTTTGCTTTATCTTGTCCATTTCGTTGGTTGTGTCGAATGCCACCAAACCCAGCCAATTCCTCATCAAAATTCATTTTATACCAAAAGTAAAATTTACAATTTTGTTTACAAAACTTTGACGTAAAGTGACAAATTGATGTTAGATGTTAGATGTTGGCTATGTGAATAGGTGTTCCACATCTACCATCATTCCCATGCGTTCCCCGTAGATGTGCTCAGTGTAATTATCCCACTTATTTAGAACAAAAAAACTTAAGAAAATATCCAAAAACAAATTAAACAAAATACTTTCAGACGAATGAAATACAAAGTAAAAAAGAGCAAAACAAAGAATTTCAAATCATAAATATATATTAAATAGAACACCCTTTGTTATTCAACACCTTCCTTGTTGCATTTTGATTAACATGGAATGTGACAGCTCTTTGTCCTATTTACTTACTTCGAGCACTTTAGTAGACTTAATTTTAAGCTCATTTCGCATCAGTAAAAATCAAGAAATAGTTTTCTAAATAAATATTGATGCGCATAAAATAATAACTTAAATGCGATACATAATCAAAGACAATGGCCGTGCTCACCTGAACATATCGACAACAGAAAATCAATGAAATTTGTATGATTATTCTGGTGAACGGCATTGATTATCAATCATGATTTCAAATTTTGTGATTAAAAAGACTGAAAATTCATCGCCAAAATAGTATGCTGAAACTCTCTGATTGTGATGCTTTGTTATCGATACAACAAATCGTTCAACAACAACAACAATAAAGCGTTCACCAGAAGCCCATCAAAAATTGTTTGATTTGAGATACATTAATACTGATTGATGTTTACAATGTTTACAACCAGAAGAAATTTCTAAAGATTTTTGAAATAAGATTATTGAATTTTATTGGAAATATATTTAGATATTTTTACATTTATTAAAAAATTTAAGCATTTAAAATGCGATAATTTATATTGAGCCTCTTTACAGCGATTTTAAAAGGGTATTAAATATTCCTATTACTTATTCGGCTGTGCTAGGGAAACGGCCAGGCCGGCCATAACGGCAGCCCCGACACCAGGACTGTCCTCGGCGATGATGATCTCGAATGAATTCATTGGAGAGGTGAGCAGAGTTGTGGTTTGATTGAGCACCTGCTGGTAGCGGGGAAACAGGCGATAGATGCCACCATCGACGGCAACCGATATCTGATGATAGTTCATGCGATTGATCAATGCGGCTAAGCCGGCAGCTACAAGCTTGGCGGATCGATCAGTGACCGTTTGGCAGATGTACTTCAGCATGGCCAGATCTCGTTCCTCGCAGTTGCGCAGCTTAAACTTGTCCAGCACCTCTTGGGCCTTTACATAGACTCCTGGGGGATCTGATACGACAGCTATGAGGGATTTCATTTCCATCTTCCAGTGAATGCCAATCCAGTCCTTGCTGTACCCCTTGAACATGGCACCCTGGTCCATGAGTCGGACTATGATGAGGCGCACCAGCTCGCCCAGATATAGAGTGCTGATGCACTTCTCGTAGTACTTCTGTCCCGGATTACTGGAGTCAGCGTCGACCAACTTGTCGAACTCGTTGCGCAAAAAGTCCAAGTGGCCGTTGCTACCAAATCTGCCCCATTCCGTGTTGATGATCATCAGGGGCAAATCGGCGGGTCCCTCGTACCTCTCGCACTCGGAGCTCTGCTCCACGTAGGCGGCATTTGTGGCCGTTCCAATGATTAGACCAACCTTGCAGGAGGGCTGGGACCAGGCTAGAGCCATCAGGGATCCCGCGGATATGTTAATGATGCCCGCCAAATTAACCGAGATGTCCTTGTGCCGGGCCAGAGCAATGCGGAGCAGCTGAACCACGTCTTTGCCCAGCGCTCCCTTGGCGCCATAGCCCTTTGTCCAGGCCACCAAGATGCCCACATCCAGCGCCAGTTTATTCAAGGCGAAGGCAAAGGCAATGCCCATCGGAAGATTATCCTTTTCCACCTTCTTCTCCTTGACAAAGATCGCAATGTTCGAGGCAAGGAAATCAAACAACTGTGTGCCACGTGCGCCGGCAACAGTATGTGGCACAATCACACACTTGGAACTCATGTAGACATCCTTCTCGCTACCGAATTTGACCAACATAATCCGACAGTTGGTGGGCCACATCTCTAGGGCCAAGAAGCGACCGCGCTCCCGTCCCGTGGGCATGTTCTGGACATAGCTGAGGAAACAGGGAATCGACGATCGCCCATGTGTATCGATGCCCAAGCCCGCAATTATCTCCTTCGTTATGCTGTTCCTCACACTCATCAGATTTTCCTGGGTGAGATTAAACAGCTTGCAGAGCTTGTAGGCCTCAGGAAAGTCCGTCTCTGGATTCGCATACCTCTGCATATTTTCTTGACAACGATTAATTTAATTTACGATTTCACAAGGAGAAAAAATCACATACAACATGAATTCTGATTGAACAACATTTTGTGATTTATTTACATACATTTCGAAAAAATTGATTGATACGAGAAATGATTAAGGAAAGTAACACATGGACACCGGCTGCCTGCTACGAGCCTGCCTGCCTGCCAGTCGCCTGTCTGCCTGCTATGACACGATGAATTCCGATATAGCTGTCAGCTATAGCTAATGTGAGGTTAGGTCTGCCGCGCTCTATCAACTAAGTTAAACTTAAACGAACAATGTAACAAATTATCATTTAAAATTATCAATAAATAAACTAAACTTCACTCCCAGCTGGTCACGCCAGAAATAGGTCTGGGAACTCGCCGTGCAGCAGATCGGCGAACGGATGGAAACTGTCCAGGGTGGCCAGAGGACTAATACAGGCCGAGGGCTGCTGATCGCTGGCAAAGTCAAAGGAGTCCGTCGAATGGTCCAGCAGTCGCAGACTCAGCTCCACATCCGGCTTATCCAACGGCGAGTGCATCGAAATGGGCAAATCTCCCCGCGCGGGCAGCATGGATCCCGCCGAGGCCAGCAGGCTCTGATAGCCGGGATCGAGGCAGTGCAGCGACTCGCTGTCCGACTCCAGCAGCAGCGTGTCGAGCTCACTCAGCGCCTGCATCCCCAGCAGACTGTCCGCGTCCAGAGGAGCAGCTCCATCGCTGCTGCTGCTGTTGCTGCTCGTGGAGGCGGAGGAGGACAGAGACGCGTAGGCGGAGCTGGGCGAGCAGGCGGCCGCACAGAATGCAGGTGATCCCACGGAGGAGGAGGCATAACACGATTCCGGTGAACTGCTCGCCGTGGATGTCGTCGATGATGTCATCGAAGTCGTCGCTGCTGTTGCTGTTGCTTTCGTTGTCTTGGCCTGTTTACTTTGTCGCTTCGCTGCCGTCTTTTTGCTGGCCTTGGACTGTTTCTTGGACTTGACGGGAGCTGGCTCCAGCTCCAGCTCATACTCCTGCTCCGCCTCCGCCTCGGGATCTGTATCCATGCTGACATGCGGATCACGGCTGGCACTCTCGCGCAGACACTCGACCAGGAAGTCGCTCTCATAGCTGGGATCCTGCAGGGACTCGCTCAGCATGCCAATGTATTTCATGGCCAGTCGCAGTGTTGTGATCTTTGTCAGCTTCTCGTTGGTGCTGGCCGCATCCTCGCCAGTTATGGACTGCGGCACACAATGACGCAGCTGCTCAAAGGCCATGTTGATCTCACGCATTCGCGTTCGTTCCCTGGCATTCGCCGTCTTTCGCCGGTATTTACTCAACGGCGGCGCTTTCGTCTTGGCCGAGCTCTTGGCCTTGGATGCAGTTGGCGTTGCCTTTGTCTTCGCCACTGCTGCTGTCTCCATTTCTGTGGCAGGTGATGGTGGCATCGATGTCGTCGCTGGCTCTCCGGGATTGCGTTTCTGTCGCTTCTGGCGCAGCGAGTACTTCTCTCCCCTTCGACAGCCATGGGCATTGTTGGCCTTCCTTTTGCGGGAGCCTTTGGCCTCGGATTGCATCTGATCGCTGTCCAGCTCCATGTCTAGTTCCGCGTAGTTGTGCAGCTCGTATGTGCTGGATTTCATCTGCAAAGACGGCGCAAAAGTGAAAGTTCGAGTTAGATTGAATTTCAATTAAATTTGACGGCGTCTTCTTGGCTCTTGGTCTCTATCTCTAATGCGTGGGCTGTGCCGCCCCAGCCATCGAAAGCAATTAACAATTTGCTTAAATTGCCCAAAAATGCTCGATGTTCTATCAAAATCGACGGGCAATCGAGCGTAACTGGGTCTAACCCATCCGACAACTTCCGTAAACGGTTCTAATTGCTTAAGCGAACTGAAGTCGCTGCCGGATGAAGTGCTGTGCTGTGCTGTGATGTGTGCTGTGGTGTGGGTGGTTCCTTCATGACGCTTTGCTTCCGTCGTAAAACCCACTGAAGCCGAAAAACGCATCAACCAAAAAGTCATAAACAAATTTATTCTTTTGGGCAGGGTTGAGCAATCGAATTTGGACTTCATTATACGAATATATGAATACGAATACCCATTTCAATATGAGTATAAGTATGGGTACTCGTATTGCACAATCGCCATCGCTCACATACACTTAAATTTACTTCAGGTTGACTCATGCCCAGTTGATTAAACAGATTGTTTAGCTAATCCTTAAATGGTCGCCTCAAGGTGCCACTTGGTGGCACTTGCAACTCAGTTCAAGCATCCAACTAATCTACCTCAAGATGTTAATCGATCTCAACTCTAAAACTACTGCGCAATTCTCGAATGCCTATCAAATATTCAACTATCATCAATCTACTTGACCAATACACTTGGTTAAAGGCGTGGCCAATGCGGCACAAATCCGATTGGAGTTATCAAATACATATGATTGGAGCTTTAAAATATAAACATACTATTATATTCAACGTGATAAAATGTGTGGTAGATAAAATAACTTCAATTCATTGAGCGAATAATTCAATATATAAAAGATGTGATCCTTTAAATCACTTTCTGCGTAAAAGTCAAAATCAGACTGCTTTTCACTTAAAAGGTTTAGTTGAATTTAATTAAAATAAGTTTTTGAGAGAATTGATCAAATGTAAAATTTGTTGAGTTTAATGAAAATATAATATAAAATTCAAAACAATTCTATCCAATTTATGGCAGTCGATTTTAATGACTTGGAAAATACGATTATGCTCGAAAAAAATTAAGTCTCTGACATTTTAAGATTATCGACACTTCGAAAGGTTTTTGAATTTAAAATAAAATAATTTTAAAAAAATTTATTAAAATTGAATAAAAATCAAATTTTTTTGAATTGCAAAAAGAGAAAAAGACAAAAATATTTAAAAAAAGAAAAAAAATTGAAACTAATGAAAGTTAAGATACCAAAATATACAAAAAGAAAAATTAACAAGAAAAACACGAAGAACAAACAAATATAAAGAAATTTTAAAATTAAAATATTAATAAAAAAAATTTTTGGTTGAAAAAAAAAACAATTTTTAAAAATATTAAATTTATTAAAATAATTTAAAGCGTAAAACAAAAATAAAAAATATTAAATTTATTAAAAAAAAATTTAAAGCGTAAAACATAAAAACATTTGATAAAAAAAAAATTTAAAAATCAAGAAAAGAATAATAAAGAAGGACAAATTTTAAAAAATATTACAAATTTGTCAATTAAAGAAAATAAATTAAGGTTTAAAAAAATTTGGTATTGTAATAATTAAGTACTTTAAAATATACACAAAACAAATAAATCTCTATCTCATATATAAAATTCTTTGTCCTGACTGACTGACTGACTCAC
Organism: Drosophila recens; assembly: GCA_037043495.1. Classification (NCBI taxonomy): domain Eukaryota; kingdom Metazoa; phylum Arthropoda; class Insecta; order Diptera; family Drosophilidae; genus Drosophila; species Drosophila recens. The sequence goes on along the minus strand of JBAMBJ010000931.1, from coordinate 5,407 downwards.
TGACTGACTGAGAATCAACGTGTAGCCCAAACGGTAAAAGATAGAAAGCTGAAATTTGCACACAACATAGATGAGATAATTTCATCGTGCAATAAGACGGCGTTTTGCGAAATTCGACCTCTAAGTGGGTTAAATCGTGGTCAAAGGTCACGGAATTGCTTAGTATGAAAAACTTTTTTGTTTCTTAAGATATCTCTACCAAACTCACAGATTGTATGTTTAGGACTGTTTCTTACATTCTGACCAAATTTGGTCAAAGTCGGGTTACTATATCATATAGCTGCCATAGGAACAATCGGATGCAAAATAACCTTGAGTATGAACAACTTTTTTGTTTCTTAAGATATCTCAATCTAACTCACAGATTGTATGTTTGGGGCTGTCTCTAACATTCCGGCCAAATTTGGTCAAAGTCGGATTACTATATCATATAGTTGCCATAGGAACAATCGGATGCAAAATAACCTTTAGTAAGAAAAACTTTTTTGTTTCTTAGAATATCTCAACCAAACTCACAGATTATATGTTTGGTATATGTTTGGTATATGTTTGGAGTCTCTTACATACTGACCAAATGTGGTCAAAGCCGGATGACTATATCATATAGCTGCCATAGGATCAATCGGATGCAAAGTGACCTTTAGAGTCAAAAACTCTGTTGTTGTATAAAATATTCTTAAAAAACTCACAGATTAAATCTTCTTGATAAATGTTGACTTTTTCCTCAAACTTAGCTTTTTCCCGCCAAATTTAGCTTTTTCCCGCCAAATCTGAATTTTTCCCGCCAAATCACTGAATCTGACTTTTAGCCAAAGTTCAATTGCAAGGAAGAAACATTAAAACGGCGGTCAGCGGAAGTTGAATATTTCCGATTTTTTTACAAAAAATGCTATATTATATAAATTTGTTAAAGCGGACTACTAAGGACCTACTTTTCAATTTTGCGAGCGAAGCGAGCGGGGGTTGGCGAGCGAAGCGAGCAGGGGGCGTAGCCCCCTAGTATATTATAAAATAAAAAAAAATAAAACTATATCAAAAAATTGAAAAAGCTGTATAAAAAGATTTTGATTCTATATTTAAAAGGTATATTAAAGAAAAAGAGTAATAAAATATTGAAAATAATATTCAAATATACACAATTAAATACAAATAAATTGTTTCTTTAAAATGGCTGGGCGTCCTGTTAAGAAACCGCATCATTTTAAGAGAAAGCTTATAAACGAAACTGACGGTGTAGATCGTAAAAAGGTTAAAATAAATGATGATTTAGAAATTGAATCTGATCAAAAGAAAACATTTTCAGAAAAAGCACTAAGATCGCAAATGAATAGGGATTTAGAAACACCCAAACGTACTTCTATAAGGTTAAAAGAAGTTTCAGAAAAAAATTGTTTAAACAGGGAATCAGAGTCACAAGAACGAAGACAAAGAAGGCTCAAAAAAGAAAAAACTAGGGCTACCAGAAATAGAGCTTTAGAGACTAAAGAAGAGAGACTTAAAAGAATTGAAAAAGAAGCGCAAAGAACTATAACAAACAGAGCCTTAGAGACTGAAGAAGAGAGACTTAAAAGAATTGAAAAAGAAGCGCAAAGAACTATAACAAACAGAGCCTTAGAGACTGAAGAAGAGAGACTTATACGCTTGGAAAAAGATGCGATAAGGGCTATATCAAACAGAGAAAACGAATCAAAAGATCAGATAGTTGAACGAATTGAAAAAGAAGCGAAAAGGGCTATATCAAACAGAGAAAAAGAAACAGAGGATCAGAGAATTAAACGAATTGAAAAAGAAGCGGAAAGAATTATATTAAGCAGAGCCTTAGAGACTGATGAAGAGAGACTAAAACGCTTGGAAAAAGAAACGAAAAGGGCTATATCATACAGAGAAAACGAAACAGAAGACCAGAGACTTGAAAGACACAAAAAAGACGCTCAAAGAGCTGAAATAAATCGGAATTCCGAGACTGAAGAACAACTAATTCAGAGACTCGAAAATCAAGCTCTAAGAAAACGAGTCAATCAAATGCACAACACTCAAATTTCAAAAAAAACAACATATCAAACCAAAAAACTAATTAAAAAAACGAAAAGAAATGTTGAAAATGTTGAAAGTATAAATGAAGAAAAAGATTCCGACTTTATAACTCTTCGAAATTTGTTTCAATTAAATACAACTATATATGACTTGGTAAATAACATGATGAATATATGTGATAATAATAACAGAGTAGAGGTAGAAAAAAATATTTCGAAAATTTTCCATCACAGAAATACAATAATAAATTCCTTTTGTAAAAATGTATGCATTTTAAAAGATAAATTTACGACAATAAAATTAAAAGTGGATTCCACTTCCAATCCAGAATTTTCGTTAATATTTGGTCCATCATTGCATACACGACACTCGGAAGCATATTTTTCAAGCGCATCGTACAATCCTTTAAAACTAAAAACAACCTTAATTTTAAACTCGGATGGAAGAGCTGAAAATATTTTTGAAAATGAGCAACATACCATTGAAAAATGGAAATGCAATCCAGAAATATGTAATATTGATAAAACGACAATATCGCAACAATATATTTCACTTATAACAACTTTTATTAATTTGAAACATGAAGAAATTCTCTCTTTTTTTAAATATATTGACAAATGCTCAAACAAAGTTGACAAACAAGAGTTACCCCAACAAAAATCGGCCGAAAAAGAATATACCTATGACTACATAAAAAAGTTAAGAGAAGGTCACCAGGACTATTGCTATGAGCATGAGAACAATTGTCATTCTGTCTTACTTTTTATACGACGACTCTCTCCACATTTTCCATATATTCGACAAATTTTAAAATTAATATACATAATTAAAGTTGATTTGCGTAAAATTGATAATTTAACAATTGGTCTATTAACGGAGAATTTAAACGAGCTTAAAAATACAGCTGATAGTATAAATTTTAAAACCAAAAGCTTTTCGGTAGACTCATTTCCCTTTAGTCATGAAGGTGAAATATGGGATGAGTATGTACATGCATTTACGGAGCTTAAAAAAAATGAGTGTCGTAATATGTGGCCAATACATCCATGCGCTTCATGCTTAACGTTATGCTCTGCAGAAAACTTGAGAGAAATTCCTGACTATTTGTGGGATAAATCACATCACTTCCAAGATTTACTACATTATTATGAAAATGTGGAAGAATCTTTTTTCACTGATATGCGCATATGTCAATTCTGCCTTTTGAAACTTAAGAATGGGTCAATACCTCCGACGTGCGTACTTAATAACTTACAATTTGATTCAGTCCCAGAATGCATTTCATGTCTAAATGAGTTTGAAAAATTATTTATTCAACGAGCAAAAGCGTTTCAAGTGATTGCTCGAATGGACACAGTTATGGGTGGACATAATAAGCAACGACCAAGCTCCGAAGTTATTAAGAAAATTAAGGGACGAGTTTTTCATTTACCATTACCCCTTGAAAATACTTTGAAAAAGCTTCCGAGTCCAGAAGAAGCGATTCTAAAAAATCAAGATATAACAGTTATAGTAAGAGGTATTCCAAACAAAACTAGAAATGTATGGCAATCATTAATTGATATTAAAAAAATTTTTGAAGCGTTAAAGTGGCTAAAAAATAATAATTCACTGTATTCTGATATTACGCTTCCTTATAATGCAGAAGCCCTTCTAGATGGTGTTAATGTAGACTGTATATATGATTCAAATTCAGCGAATACAAATACAGATTCTGATAATAACATTAACGAACATGATTTGGAAGTAAATGATCCTAATGATAAGGCAATGCTTACACAAAAAAATGCTTCAGATGATTTTTATGAAAATATGACTATATATCCAATTATAGAAAGAAAAACTTGTGCTGAGCCTGCCACAGTATATCAAGTTTTAAAAGTTATTGATGATTGTATTGATAATCGAGATGATAGTTTGGATCTGAAATGCTTTCCTGATATTTTCTGTAGCGGACGAAATGGTCAGGGTCAGCAACGAGAAGTTCAATTGAAGCCAGGAGAATTTATAAAATGGATTTTAAAATGCAAGCATAGTAGATTTCGATTGAATCAGCAGTATTTATTCTTTTTACTAAATCAAACAAATATACGGCAACTTAATGCGGGCATATTTCATAAGCTTAATATAACATCGTCCACAAAAAATCTTAACAAAAACAACTTTATGAGAATGATAGAAGACAATAAAGAAATAAATAATAATTTATCAACAATATTTGGTCGGCTACGAAACACAGAACAGTTCTGGAGGATAAGAAAAAATGATTTAAATTGTATGATCGAAAATTATGGACCTGCAACATTTTTCTTAACGCTTAGTCCTAGCGAATATCATTGGGATGATCTTCACGATTTTCTGTGCATAAGAAACAACATTTTAAATAAAAAATCAAGAACAATATCCAGTCTTATTGCTGCTGATCCTGTCAGTGTATCACTGTTTATGAATATGAAATTTAAGGCTATGTTAAAATTTCTACTGTCCAAAGATAAGCCTCTTGGAGAAATCGATCATTATGCTTGGCGTCTTGAGTATCAGTCAAGAGGTATGCAACATTTTCACACACTTTTATGGATTAAAAACGCGCCTATTATTGACAAGTCAAGTCAGGAGGAGGTTGCTGCCTTTATAAATAAATATATAACTTGTCGCCTTCCTCCAAAAGAAACTTTTCCAACTCTTTATAATCGAGTTTGTAAATATCAAACACATATACACAATAATTATTGCATGCGACGCACGAAAAATAAGAATGGAAAATCAACAAATATATGCCGATTTAGCTTCCCAAGAAAAACTGGAGACTGTTTAGTTATGCATAGCGTTGCAAAATCAATTCTAGGTCGTCGTAAGCTGACAAAGACACGATTGTATGATTTGCCAAGGAATGAATTAGAGAAGAATATAAATGATTATAATGCACCAGTTTTGCTTGCTTGGTGTGGAAACATGGATATTCAATTTATAGGCGAAAAGTCTGGCTCACTAAGCACCTATGTTTGTAAATATCAAACTAAGCCTGAAAAATCCTTTGCAACAGATGACTTTGGAGATTTTTTTGAAAATAGATCTGTTGCTAGTAATTTATGGAGATTTGCAATGCGCTCACTATCAAATCGGGAGTGTGGAGCCCTTGAGGCAGCTGATACATTGCTGCAACTTTCCTTATTTGGAACTGATGAAAATACAGTTATAAGAATGATAGATATACGTCCAGAAAGAAGTCGAAGAGTTAAACCAAGGAGTGAGCTTAAAAATATGCAGGACGATGACACTGATATATTCTTTCCAAGCTGGGTCGACGAGCATTATCCTAATCGTCCTATAGATTTAGAGCAAATGAACCTTTACGATTTTACGAGATTTTTCG
>JBAMBJ010000928.1:0-16625 GCA_037043495.1 Drosophila recens | reverse complement strand
CATAATAGTCTTTTTTAATAAAAAGATGGCACAATAGTGATTAAAAATAAGAATATATATAAAATATGCCTTCATTCCTAATGAAAAAGTCAAAATAACATTTTTTTTTTATCAAAAACTATGATAATTAGTGAGTTCGTAAAGTATAACTCAAATTTCATCATCAGTTTTTAAGATTATCACTTAAAATCATTAATTTTTAAATAAAAGTAAATATGAATACTCTCTAACAAAAATATTGGCATTTTTTCTTACACGCTCAATCATTTATTATATAAGAATAAAACATTCATTATTTACGTTCCCTGATCTTACTATTATCTATCTTATCTTTGATATTCCTTTTGATATTACCTTTTGATATTCCGTCAGTCCAAAGTAGGCCATGGCGGCCAGATTGCGCTTGGCGCTGGCCAGCATGACGCGATCGCGTTCGTGGGCCGGCATCGATGACTTGTTGTAGCAACCGACCAGGGCGAGATCAGCCAACATGCGTGTTTGCCTATTGGCGGCTAGGTTTGACTCACAGCCGGCAAACTGATCGAGGTCCACGTCCAGCCAATTCTTCTCTTTATAGCAAGGTGGCAGCTCAGCAGCGGTGGCCTGGCGACCCAGACACCAATGTCTCGATCCCTTCCAAGTGGCGCCACGTCGCACATGTCGATACTCGGACATGTAGCGTGAGATCGGCTCGCGTAGTAGCGAAATGTAAAAGTATCGACGCTTCGCCGTCTCGCCCTCGTTCTTGTCCAGCTCGACGTCCACGCAGCTGGTCAGCTCTGTCCAGTCGGCGTGCAGCCCACACTTCCAGCCCGTCGAGTATCTGGAGAAGAGCCAGTTCTCATTGCGGTGTGGACGGAAGCAATAGCAACGTTTCCGTTGACGTTGACATTCGCATGGACGCTAAAAAATATCGTTAGACATTTATGAGCATTCGTGTTTTGGGTTTAGGAACATAGACAATTGTTTTTCTGTTGCTTTTAGGTTGTTAGAGATTTCCAAAACATGCCTGTTAATGACAAAGGAAATTTGGAACTCACCTTGAGGTCTAAATCGCGCACCAGATGCCGTCCAAAGGAGGTACCACCCGTCTTTTGAATGTGCAGAAAGACCATCACATCATGTCCATCCATGTCGAACTGAAAGTCATCATTTAACACATCCTCATAGCTCAGACCAGCATTGGCTATTATGTTCTGTGGAGCTGATGCTTTCGAGGCAATTGCCGTGCTGCCGCCCACATTGCTATTGTAGTTGTTGTTATTGTTGTTGTTGTTGTTGTTGTTACTGCCGGACTGATGTAAAGCCACAGGCTGGAGTTCATTGTAGGCCAACATGTCCGAGGATTGGAGTATCACGGCGCGCTTGGAGAGAGCACATACCTGCGGTTCGAGTAAAGAGCAAAAGAGCAAACATTAAAATGTGTCTGCAAAATTGTGGAATATAATTGCATTACTCATTTTCATTGCCGTCATGGGGCTTAAAATTCAATTTATTACACAGCAAATAAATATCGCATGAAGCCTCCCAACCACAGTGTGTGTGTGTGTGGGTGTTTATTTGTTTTTAACATTAATTAAATGAACAACAGGATTAAATGTATTTTTTTTTGATTCCAGCCCCGTCGGCTGTAAAATCTTCAGGCATAACAACGCTGAATACTCTGTGTAAATTGCCAACAGGATCTGGGCATCTTTTCAGTTTTTATTTACTTACTGAAATGTGCACTTTTATTTATTGCATTCGCGTGACAGTTGTTAACCATGCACTTCAGGCATTTGCCGCAATTATTGGCCTTTTATTCAATGTTGTAAACACGGTTGCCACAATTGGCGCTTTTGCACCAAAATTGGCTCTTTTTTGTCCTGTTGGCGCAATGGCACTTATTTTTTCGAATTGGCTGATTTTTTATCAGTTTCAGAATTAGGTTTTTGTTGCAAATGCATTCACACGACGTGCGCTTGCTTGTTTTTCTCGTCCGCACTTCCCGCTCGGTCCTCGCACGTCACACGCACTTTTTCTACTAAACGAAAGAAGAGGGAAACTATAATGAGCGAGCATTTGTCACTCTCTCTCATTGTCAGAAAACAGACGGCGGCGAAACAAGACGAAAACAAGAAAACCAAAAACAGCCGCATGGGACAAAACGCTTTCTGCTACCCTGTGAAAAGCAGAAAAAACGGGCAAAACTTTTCTGTTTAACTAATTTTTAATAATTTCAAATTAAAAAGGTACAAAATGAAATAAAAAAATATGCCTTGAACGGCACCTCCTCCTTGGATGGATTGCGCTTTCTCCAAGCGACATTGTGACGCATATTGGATCCTCAGATCCTCAGATGCAACTGAAAGTACCTGCAAAAAAGAAAATGACGCGTTTTTGGCTTGCAAGTCGAACACTCTCACACTTTTACTCACTTCATAATGTGGCATTCATTGCCGGGGCATGTAAGATATGCCCTATTCCTCCTCCTCCACCTTTTCCTTCTTTTCCTGTTTTCTTTTTATTTTTGCGTTAAGTCTGTTCTGTTCCATTCTCGCTTCTTTTCTAATTAGTTGTTGTTCCTTTTTTCTTTCCTCGATCTTGTATTTAAGTTCCGGATGCAAGTTCTGCAAAGAAATTAAACTTATTGCGGCCTGCAAGTCTTTTTGCCCCCCCCCCCCTCTTTCTTACCTTGACGTGGTTGTGCAAACTACCCGTTTGCTTCAACCGAATTCGGTATTGCCGTCTCGGGGAACAATACCAGCATTTTGCAAAAACCCTCACGTTCCCGTCCTCCCAAGTTACTTCGAATATGCCACATTCCAGTATTGGAGGCAGCATGTTTGTATAAAACGTATAAATAAAACTTGTTTGTTTCGTTGTCGTTTGCTCGTCGCTCGTTCCGCGCACAAAAGAAGAGGGAAACGAAAACGATGATGGCGGCTCTCTCATCACTCTCTCTCTCTCCACTTCCTCTCTCATTGTCATCGAATTGATAATAATAAAAAGAAAGAAACAAGAACTGGCACAAATGAAAAATACGTTTTTTTTTTGTTCATTTCAATGTGAACCTTCGAAACTTGGCTGATTGATACTTATTGAAATCTATTTGTCAATTGTTTATTGTAGAACAGTTTCCCTGAGTTGAGCCCACTTTGCAGTGGTGAATCAGTATCAGATTAGATTAGCTATAACAATAGAAATACAACACATATTGGTAAACTTGAATTTATATTTATATAAATTTATACAAAACTTAAAGCTAACTTTGTATGCTTTTATTTGCATTTGTGTGGATGACATATTTGATCCCGCCGCTGTGGCATGCATCTGTTACTCTAGCTGATAGATAGCCTTAGCAGGCAGGCACACGCTTCTGATAGCGCATATAAGAAATTGAGCAGAGCCAACATGACGGATGGCGACTGTAGGCGTAGACGCCACTGGTTATCAGTTTGTGGTCCGAGTGCTTTTCGTTCTGCACCTGTTAAACAATGATAAACATTGATATTATGTCAAATTGATAGAAAATTATTTTAGCAATGTTACGCACCAAATGCGGCCATAACGTTTAAAATCGGGCAGAAGGTACAGCTCCAGAATGAACTCCACCCAGCTGCTGCTGCGGCTAGGCAGAATGATTATCCAGCGAGGATTGAAAACTGGCTTATTTTGTACTGTTGCACTTATTTTTTCATCAGTTCAGAATTACGTCTTTGTTTTGTTGCTTGTTTTTCTCGTCCGCGCTTTCCGCTCGATCCGCGCACGTCAAACGCACTTTTTCTACTAAACTGAAACACGAAAGAAGAGGGAAAACGAAGGAATGACAGAAAACAAACGGTAAAAACTCATACACCAAGATAGCCGCACCAGTCACTCCAGTGTGCTGTAAAGCGCACCCTCTCGCTCTCGCCAAACGAAAAACGTTTTCTGCGTCGGTCGTCCTCCTGCTGCGTTCTGCGCGCCTGGTAGGAGAGAAAAAATTCTCCCGCAATCCAATATCATTAATATAAATAATATACATTAATTATAGCCTGTTCCCGCTCGGAACTTAAAACACGAAAGAAAGGGGAAACGATCAAACTCCTCCTCCTTCTCACATTGCACATGGTAGCCCCCTGGCGGCTAAACACCAAACGCAAAACGTTAACAGAAAAAACTGCTTAACAGAAAAATTGCTTAACAGAAAAACTCTTAACAGAAAAACTGAGCCGAACTTAACATTTTTTTGGCGCCGCATTGCGCGCAATTGAAATTGAAATTTTTCAAAAATTCAATTTAAAAAAGCTGAGAATTTATTTTCAAAAACACAACAAAATCCAAAATTAGGTAAAATAATTAAGTTTATTTTAAAGTTGGTTTGGTGGCAAAGTTGAGAAAAAACCAAAAAAAAATTGAGAAATAACAAAAAACTTGAGAAACAAAAAACGTACGAAATTCGAGAAAAATTCAACAAAATTTCTGATATTTTTTTCAAAGCTCTAGCTCAAAGTTGAATTTTTTGGCCGAAAAAATCAATGTCCAAAAAATGACATTGAAACACCACTTTTTTTTGTCCGGGCGCACCAGGCGCGCAGAAAACATAGCAAGTGTTAACAGAAAAACTTTTTGCGTTTAGCGGGAGCGAGATAGCACGCTTCGCAACACACTGGAGTGAGTGGTGCGACTAGCTTTTGGCGTGAGTTTTTGCACAAAACTGCCGCAAGGTGTCGTTATTTACTAACAATTTCAATTTGGGCCTACTGAGCAAAGCGCCATCTCTCTCTCGTCTGTTTGCAATGAGAGAGGAGGACAGGGTTGTTTGCAAATGCGATCGTGAGAGAAGAAGAAGAGAAAAAGTGCGCAGTTTTGTTTTTTCATTGTATTTCGTCGGCTCAATAAAAAACCACCCCAACATGTCTTCTCCACCAATTATGCAGTGCGGCATATTTGAAAAGTCGTGGGACAAATCCAAACTTATTGCTTTATGTGTTATATGTTCTCCGCATCGTGTTTACAGGATACAACGCAACCAGACGGGGAATCTGTACCGGCATGTGAAGGTAAGAGAAAGAGGGGAAAGGGAGGGGGGAAAGACCGCGTTTAAGTTTTTTATGTTTCTTTACAGACAAAACATCCTGAACTATTATATAAAATTCAACTAAAAAAAGAGGAGCTACAATCCGAACGGAAGGAACGGCAAAAGGAGCAAAAGAAGGAAGAAAACAAGGTGTATCGGGAAAAGAAGAAGAAGGAGAAGAAGGAGAAGATGGAGGAGGATTGGGAGGAATAATTTCAATATAGTAAGTAGTACCACCTATTCCAGAAAATTCATATTCATTTCATATTATTTCCATAGTTTATAGTTTTTTTCAAAGGCATCAAATGAATTACATGCCCCGGCAATGGAGCGCAACTATATTTTATTGCTCTGAAGGCACCTTACTTAGCACCTTACCACGCAGCAGCAGCAGCACAACAAGCATCACAGGCTCTGGCCATAGTCACAGCGGCGCAGGCACCGCAACCAGATTTTCTGAAGCCAAGCAGCAGGCATCGCAGGAGCATCGCAACAGCTGCCCAATCACAACGGCCCGGTCCGAGCCACGTATGTATGATCAGCACAATGATGCCTGCGCCACCGGCGAGTGCTGCTGATGCTGGAGGTGATACGGCCATGCTCATCGATTTCCCAGACGAGTCAGCTTAGAATGTGTTTATTTTTAACGTATATTGAATTTTTTGGATCGCTAATGATTATTTATTTGTGTATACTGCAAGAAGTGCGCTCTTAACCTGTATTTACGTTACAAATGCGATCGTGAGAGAAGTTGAAATAAACTGGAAAACAAATCTGTTTGTGTTTTGTTTATAATTAGCGATTAAATCACATTGATGATGTGGTAATTAAGACTATCTGCGTTCTGCGCGCCTGGTTCGCGCTGGGCAAAAGTAAATCAGCTGTTCGAAAATTTTTGAGAACAATTTTTTCGGCCGAAAACGTCAACTTTTTTGTTTTTTGAGCTAGAGCTCTGAAATTTGTGTCAGAGACATATAGAATTTTTCTCGATTTATTGACATTTGTTGCTTCTCAAATTTCCTGTTATTTCTCAATGTTTTTGGGGTTTTTTCTCGGTTTTGCCACCAAAACCAATTTCTAAATAAAGTTAATTATTTTACCTAATTTTGGATTTTGTTGTTTTTTTGAAATTAATTCTCAGCTTTTTTAAATTAATTTTAGAAAATTGCAGTTTTTCAGTTCAAATTTAGCGCGGCACTAAAGAAAAAGTCACATACTTTCAGGAGGGGAGAGTTTTACTAACAGTGTTAAGTGTTAAGTGTTAGCGTTAACAGTGCTAACAATGTTACTAACATTCGGCGCTCTTTTAGTGAATTTGGCTCATTTTTCGTTTCAAATCAGAACTTTTAAGTGGCATTTGCCGCAATTATTGGCCTTTTATTTAATGTTGTAAATAATACTGAAAAGAATTGACGAGCAATTGACATTGCGTTGCATACTTTCAGGCGAATGCATGAAATTCAGAAAGACAGAAACTGAGGGTTGAAAATAAATTAAATGTTTTTCTTACAGTTCCAACTGGAATTATATTTTGGGCAGAAATAAGAAAGTTTAGGAATTTCTATTTATAAGCTAATTGGAGTTATTCACTTTAAATAGTTTTAGAAAACTTATTCGACAAACTATACTTCAAGTGTCCATTGAAGATAAAACAGGACTCTCAGTTTCATGTATTCAAGTACTTATATGCAATCAAAATGAAGAAAAGTTTCTCGATTAAAATGAGCAACTTTGTCGAAATTCTCTTATCTAACCACTTCCGCTGCTTATGGCCTAAAGCTGAGAGAACAACAAGCATCACGAAGACTGGAACAAATAGCAGCTGAAGCAGCAGAACAAGTAACAATAACAACCGTAATGGGGCAACGGAGAAGCTCATTAAGCAATTGGCAGTTGTTGAGCGGTTCATAAGGAATTAAGAACATTATGGGACTGTAGGACCGATAGGCTTTATCTTAAAGTTCTAAGCGAACTCGTTATGTGCACATGAATGCGTAGAAAATTGTTTCGCAGAACTTTCATCTTTAAATGACCAAGCTATGAGCGAAAAACCCATTGTAACCATTTGCAGTTGAATGTGGTAAAAGCAGAGGTAAAGGTTTCCCGCTTGAACAAGAGCAAACTTTTGAATTTATTACACAACAACCACAAAAAGAAAAACAACGGCAGCAAGAATCTATTTCGATTATCAGACAAGAACGGTTAGAAAAATGGCCACAACTTTACGGGGAATCACAACAAACTTTAGGATTTTACTGCGATTGTGAGTGGATTTGCATTTAAGCTTGTATCTATTAAATGTATGCAATTTCCGGCAAATTCATGTTACAGCTATCAATTTACCACATAACATAATATATATTCACTTATCAAGTGTTTGCAATTCATCTAAATAAAAAAATATAATAAATAATAATAAATTTATGTGAACATCATGAAAGCGCATAAAATGAAATTTGCCCAAAATGAGACGAAAATCTACCACTAATGGGTAATTTAATTTTATTTCCGCGCTGCCATTTCGGCCAACGTAACTAAAATGACCTTAATATCGTCAACAACAACAATACCACAATAATAACAATCCTGTGTGTATGTGTATGTGTGTGTGTTATAGCAAGCACTTTGCTGGCGATTTAATTGCTTTTTATAGGCAGACATAAAAAGAATTACATGACTATAGCCACTGACCAGATCCCACCCGACACCCAACCACCCGCCCAAAAAAATCATCAACCAACAACAACGAGCCACGTAGTAGTTAATGGTGGCAACGGTCTGTAATAATATAATAATAGTAATCATTTAGTGTGCAAATTGTCGGATGTTTGTGGGCCCAAAAATCCCATACACTTTAACACGCAATATACGTACAACGAAATTTTTTGAGTTTATTAAATGTATGAGTATTTTTTTATGATAATTGTCTTGTTCTGTATCACAATTCTTTCCTGTTATCTGCACTAAAACTATAACAAAGCATGTCCCTAATTTTAGAAATATGTTAACGTAAACACATTTCTTGGTTTTTTTTAAAGGCATATTTACATATTTTATATCTTTCTAATATTAATCAGATCTGTTTCCGTAAACTTACTTTGTTTACTTTGGATAAAATTAAAAAGTGAAAATATATTACAAAAAAAATAACATTTTAAATAACAATGCTTGTCACTAGCGGCTACCGTCTACAGTGACTTTAATTTATTTTAATATATTATTTCCCTCCGTTTTGCATAAAAAGTGTTGTTGTTGATAATAAAACAAAAAATAATGATGAAGGATATTTTTTTGGGAAGCTTTAAAGGGATTTGTTTTACAAATAAATAAACTCCTAAGCTTACGTATTACATCTCTCCAATATTAACGAGTTCATGCAAACCCAAGACATGTTTAATATGCATAATTTCAAACAGAATCTGTCTATCTATCAAAAAATGACATTTCGACATTGCCAATCAATTTAAGTGCATAATTTGCAGGCAATCCAAGTAAATGGCGGCTTGCAAGGCCATAAAATTGAGCAGGTGAAAGCGAAATGACATTCTGTTCACGCTTTTGACAGTCATAATTCTTGCATCTACGAGTAGAAACCACAAAATGGCTGGCAACCAAAAGTCAACTAGAATAAGCCACAAAAGCCGCAAGTTTCAGCAAGTAAATTAATATTTACGAGTGTGCCACTGAGATTTAAGATTTAACATTGTCTGCTTTATGAACCAGCACACAGACAGACACCATACACACACACACCCACACTCACATCCACACACAGTTGAAGCTGTGTCAATGCACATATCACACATACACTTACAGTGGGAATGGCTCGTAAATTTCAAGCTCTCTGAAAAGTAAACAATAAAAGTTTTTTTTTTGTGAATCTCAAGATACAATTTGATGTCGACAGCCATAAAAATGCCAGGAGAAATAGAACAGCAAATGGAAACTGTGAAAATAAGGTTCCGCATAGTCGTAAAATTCCTTCCAAATTTAAATTGAAGAGCCACGAAGTTGCCTTAGTCAACAGCGTGTATTTACAATTTCGTTTATTGCTTACTTGATTCATGAAATTTTACAATTAATTTTTATTTTTTATAGCACTCCGTAATGGCTCCGATAATATCAGGTAAGCAAACTGTTAAAAGAAAGACAATTGAGGCATAACTATATTTATAGATTATATAACTTACGAGTTTTGCGTTTAATTTCGCCAGAGAAGAAGTTTTCCGTCTGGGCCCATAACGAATGCAAAATGCTCAACAAGAGCAGGAATAAAAATTGTAACTGAAGTGTGGACATATTAAAACAGTTCGATTAAGACTGAAGCCGACAGCTCAATTCGAAGTGAAATTAAAGTATTTCACGCTTAATTTTAGTATCCATGAAATCGTTTCATTTTGCTTATGAATTCACACTGAAGAGCCAACACACATTGACGGGATTGATCGCGGACATAGCCATACTTGCAGCCACATCCCAACTTGCAACTATATATAAATGGGCATTTAGCATCAAAGTAATAGGGCACGTTACAGCTTGGTTCATAGCAGGTTAGACAGGCGAGCTGCTCATTATCGCCACAGGCTGTGATGAAGGATATGAAGCAATTGAGTTAAAACTCACTAGTTAAGTCAGCATTTGCTGGCTCTGTTACATACGTTGTCCAGGTGAAGCCGCAAGGACAGTTGAAAACAAGCAGCTGAGCAATTTTAGAGCTCGACGCGATGCAAATGCAAACAACATGGCACAACAACACACGCTAACAACCTGCCTGGAGCTTGGCAACAACGACAACACAGTTGACCAGTTGGCTTTACGCTCTTTAAGCAATTCAAAATGTGTACGTTATGGCAATTAGCCAAATTTGCGAGACACTCAATTTAACCAGAAATAGTTAATGTGGAGTTTAAAATGTGTTTCGGGCTACATATTAATATATAATATAGTGTTTATACACAGCACTTAATAAAGGCCGACAAATTATGCAGACAAAATAAATTAAATTTTAAATTACAACTAAGAATTTTGTAGTTGCATCAAAATGAGACTAACAAGTGTGTTACATAAATACTTAGATATTTAACAGAGAATTGCTTTTAAAACAACCGAACAAAGATTTTATATTCTAAGTTTCTTAGAGATTTTAAAAACATACCTGATGATATTTTTACACTTTGGTTCATTCAACATTCAGTAAAAACTGTTGAAAGCTATGTCGATCTATCAAATGCCACTGTAGATTGATTTCGAGTACTGTTGGGTTCAGCTTTCTTTGCATTACGAACTGTCAGTCAGTTATGAGAGCTAAGAGCAATCGCTTTGATGCTGTCATTGACCATTTTTGTGGGCAACTTTTGAAAGCACCCAGAAATGCATAGACGAGTACAATCAAGAACACAAAATGGCCTGCCAAAAGGACTATTCAAATGACATTCGTAGTTCACACAAATGTACGTACAAATACGTATACACACACATGAAGGTAAACAATAAGCCATGACCGGCATGGTCGTGCAATCTCATGTGGCTGACATCAAAACCGAAAATATAAAAATTAAACAACACAGAATAGATGCATGAAAGCCTGCACACTCTGGCGAGTGATAAATTACATTTTAGTGCTGCATTTTATTATCATTAAAGCAAATGCCGGGAATGCATTGAAAACTACACAAATGCCTCAAACGAGCATGGAACAAGGGTTTTTTGAAATTTACAACGAAAATTTGTGTAAATTTTGTGCATAAAATTGCCGCTTATTATATTTTAGCATGCCAATGCGATTATTACATGGCATTGTGAATTATTTTCGGCTCTCACTGTTAAAATCCCATAGACACGCCACGCCAACAACATGCAGCCTATAAATATTTTGTAGCATACTTTTGGCCAGTTTGTTAAATGAAAATGTGTCTACTATTTGAAGAGAGATTTAGTTTGCTTAAATATTTATTGAGCAAAATTGTTGAAATTTATTTAAATATTGCATGACTATTTATAACAGCTTTAGACTTTTTGGTTTCACTAAAATAATTCACATTTAAATGGCTTTGCGAGTAAAGTCAAAACAAATAGCATTAAGAAATCATTTCGTGTTTCCCTTGCAAGATTACTTTACCGATTGATTTGCTCTTTATTTATACCCTGCAACTAGATATAATATTTGTAATAAATACATACATAAAATTCTTGTTTTTTCTCACAGGGCACAATTTGGCAGAGTTCACTGGATTAAAATCTGTAACTAGAGCCTGAACCTAAAGTGAGCAATTATTTTAAATTTTCGGCTTACATTTAAATATTTGCATAAACAGAGTAGAAAATGGATAGTCGCAATAGCAGAGAAACAATATAAATTATAATATTCGTTTTCCACTCGATAATTATTTAAGTGAATCCACTTGAGGTTTCTGCATATGCATGTGTATGCAAAGGATATCTGCTTGAATGTTGTACTATAAACAATAAAGTCAATGAAACTCTAGTTCCCAATGATAAGTTATGATAGTTGTAAACCTTTTGTGTCATGTGATACCATTAATTTGCCAGTCGAGACCAGTTCAGATTGATGTATTCATTTTGTATTCGGAGAGTGTGCGTGTGTTTAATGTATGTGTGTGTGCTGTGAAAGTGTTTGTCATTTCATTTATCAAATGGTGTGTGGGAATGGTTTTGATTTCAGGCATTAAATCATTGACAGTTGCTTATGTTTCCAATGGATTTTCTATTATTTGCAGACCCAGAAGCTGGACTGGCAATTTCAACACACAACGAAAAGGCCAACGTGAAAAATTATGGCAAGTAATTTATTATTTTTTAAAGAACAACGTTGAAAGCTAATCTATTTTAAGTGGCTGTAAAACATTCAAGCCAAACTCGCTTCATCCGCTCTGGAAATTCTGTGAGCGTGTGTGTGTGTGTGTCTGTGTGCTATAATGAAATGTAGCATAATATTTTCAGTTTAGACGCTGGCCAAAACTCATGACTTCACTCAGAGCGTATGGGTATGAGTGTATGGATGTGTGTGATAAGCGTGGTGTAAATCCCCAAAATAAGTAAAGACACAACGCAAAACATACACACACACACATAGACACATACAAATCCCCTTGCCCGGTACAAAGGATAGCTGAATAGCTGTGGATAGTCCGATGCTTTTGGTCAATGACCATAAATTCAACTAAAATATATTTTGACATTTTGCACGCAAAAGCGGGTTGATGTTGGGTGTGAAAGTGAGTGTGGTTGTGTGTGTGCTTTGTGGCTAGGCCAACAGCTAACTAAGCGTATTGGCCCCAAGGATCTCTGGGTGCAAAAAGGGGCTAAAAGAAGTCGCACAGTTATATAAAGGTCATTGCAATGATGAAGCAAGGACCAGGCCGCATTTCCTATGAAGTGTTAACAAGCGATAACAGCGGCCCAACACAACCAAATCAAACACAATGAAGCACAACTGATACTGAGCATTCTGATGATGATGATGACGAACATGATGATGGCCAAGGACAACTCTGGCTAACTCGTAAACTCTTATATTTATCACTTATTGCTCTGTCATTTGGCATTGTTTCGGTTTTGCAGCGAGTTTCCAAGAAGTAAATGAAGTGAAATGGCTTGAAAACGATGATAAAGCAAATCAACATTTTCTTCTTCTTTTAAATCGTATTTAAGTAAATGTTGCATAATTTAAGATTCTGCATCCTTCTCACTGGCCAAAAGCAGTTTAATTGCATTTTTTGTAAAAGAAAACACATTTCTTTTTTCGTGCTCGTAAACATGGCCAAGCTAATTTTGTTGGGTGTGTGTGTGTGTGTGATATAATTGGCGACCGTTGTGCTGCGGGGTGTTTCGTTGTCAGGGTCATAAAAATGTGTAAAGTACGAGTTTTTCGTTCTCAGAATTAAGTTTGTATAAGTATCCATATAGAGGCAGCGACTACGCAGCTTGCCTCGATTCGACTTTAAGCCTTAATAAGCGACGGCCTTAAGGTTTTAATTCAACGCCAGCTTATGCAAACAATTTTGTTGTTAAGTGGACTTTTGGAACCTTACTTTTTACGTTTTTCTTGGGCCAGTTTCATATCTTCTTTTCTTGCACATAAGTGGCACGTAAATTTAAATAAAATCCGATTTCTTTTCTAAAAGCTTATATAATAATTCTTATTTGGCATATTTTTTTTGTGTTTAATGAATTTTTATTGTAACTTGAGTGTAGTAAATCATAGTAAGGTAATCCACCGAGCTTTGGAGCAGTTACTCAGTTCATATATAAAAATTCAAGCAAAGATTTGTCCAACCCATCTGTCATAATACACTTTGACAAGGGTTTTTATAAGAGCTTTGAAAACAATTTGAGTCAAGCAAAAATATGTTAGTCAAAGGTATTAGAAATATATGAAAAGTGTCATTACAGCATCCGCAATAAGCTGAAGACTTTAGTCAGTTGAAATGTAATGAAAATATTGGATGTAAAAAGGATCCCACAAAAAAAACCTCTTTACGAGGTAAAAGTCTAGTGACGAAAACATTTTCATGCCCCAAAATTTCTGATATCCAATTTTGTGACGAATAATATTAAGTTTTACATATAAATTATTTTAAGCTAAATTTTGGCACTCGGCACATTGCGCTAAAATGTATCAATTCTTCATACCAAATAAAACTCATTCACTGTTTTGCGCAGTGCCGAATGCAAAAATTTTGCTTAAAATAATTTATATGTAAAACTTAATATTATTCGTCACAAAATTGGATATCAGAAATTTTGGGGCATGAAAATGTTTTCGTCACTAGACTTTTACCTCGTAAAGAGGTTTTTTTTGTGGGATATCAGAAATTTTTGAATAAGACCTCAGAGATTTTGAAATTGCAATATTTTTTGACAGTATAGCTTTGTCAACTTTGATTATTGTTTGTACAAGCTGAAGAAAATTGTCTGGCAACACTGGTCCCCTTTACAAACACACATGCCCAGCGCAAAAGCTATCAGCACTCTTAAACTCTGGGTGCTATGACACTTTGCTGCTGCTATCCTATTCCCATTCTAAGTAAAATGTATGTATTCAGCTAACAGGTAATTTCCGCATTACGCTGCAAGCAGTGCAAAAAGCCCTTCGAAATACCTTTTCAACGATATATAGATCGCATCTGTAGCTTCTATCGTTTGGATGCTATGGTGGTTTCAATTTTAGCGGTTTTTAGCGATTTCCCGCTAAACTAGCGATTTTTCGCAAAAGTCGTAGAGCAAACGTTTCTAGATTTTTGAACAGGAACAAGTCCTCATTCAAACATTTAAGCTATCCAAACAAACAAACTGGCTGCTATGACACTTTGTTGCTGCTGCCCTATTCCAATTCAAAGTAAAACGTATATATTCAGTTAATAGGTTATATCTTCCAAACCTATCGGTAAAATTTTTTGTGTCATATATCAAAAGACGCGAAATTTTACAAACTAAAACATATTGAAATTTAAAAAAAAATCGTTAGCGGCGTTTTCTCAAAAACCGCCAAAATGTGGGGGAAAATACCTTATGTCACCTGTAGCAATTTACCTATGTACTTTAGGAAAAAAGTTAAAAGGTATGCATAACAGCCCTTCAAAATACCTTTTCAACGATATATTGATCGCATCTGTAACTTTTATCGTTTGACTGCTATAAGGGTTTTAATTTTAGCGGTTTCTAGCGATTTCCCGCTAAACTAGCTTTTTTTCGAAAAAGTCGTAGAACAAACGTTTCTAGATTTTTGATCGGGAACAAGTCCTCATTCAAACTTTTAAGCTAAATCAACGCTTTGATACAAACAAACCAACAAACAAACATACTGACTTTTCATCTCATTTTCGGAAGGCCCCTAAAAATTTCAAAATTAATTATTTTTTGAACCAGTTGTCCGATTTTGATGATCGAGGTGTCATTCGACGCGTATTTTTGATGAGAATTGTAAAAAATTCAACGAAAATTCAAAAAGGCTCCAACGGCCCCATTAGCTCCAATAATTTACATTTTTCCCCTCCCACTTACACCTGTTTATCTCACGAACCAGGTGAGTTTTCAAAAGTCTTAGTATGCACACTTGTAAGTTTAATTGATACCTTTCGATCGGTATATAACTCGACCTGATCGGACAGTCATAGCAAATCTTCCATTCTTCCTGTGTATATATGCTAGTCGCCTTCGCACCCTTCGTGCTGCTTTCGTCACTAGCGCGGACTGCCGTCCGCAGTGATAATGAAAATGAATCATCATCAGAGTTGTAAAAAGAAATAAAATAAATGTTGTCCCAAAAATCGCAAGGACATGTGTGTGAAAATTCCTTTTAAAATATTAATCACAAGTTATGCTTACTAAATTTGTATTTCAAAGAATGGTTTAAAAATTCTATATTTTTTTTTAAGACTTTTTGTCTTATTTGGGGACACAATTCAATTTTGTGTGATATGGCCAGGAAAAATGGTCAAATGTTTTTCTACAATGTCATTTCCTTGATGTTTTCTTTTATGTTTTTGTTCTTTTTTTTAGCTTTGTCTGAAAAATGCTGATTGAAATGGAGCAAAAACCTATTCGACTTGTGCAACAAACAGCAAACGGCCTGTCTTTGTTAGCCTTAGATTATTTATCTTTTTTTTTTTGTTTTTTTTTTTTTTTGTTAGCTGATTTGATTTGATTTCATGGGTCCCATTGTCCTCGACTCGTTTTATTGTAAATGTTCGCACTTTAATCAAATGCCAGCTAATCTTTTGGGGAGCAGCCTTTGCAGTTATTGTTGTTGTCTCTGGGGATTTGTTTTCTTAGGTTTTTGAGGACAAAAGCCTAGACAAGTCGCTTAACGCATTACGTATACGCCATGTTGTTGTTAACTTTGTAGCTTGACTAGAGCCATAGCTTAAACCAAAAATATTTGTTTATTGACGACACTGGTGAACATAACTGGCCAGTTAGAGGTAACTTAATTGAGATTTGATTCAAATTGAAACCGAAAACTGCAGTTTGTTCGCTTAGCTATGGTCATCATCACATGCACAAAGTGTCCAATTATAATTTAATTAAATTCCGAAACACTGTATGCATATTTGTTGTTGCCATAAACAAGATTCTTGCACTCAAAATACACATACAAACACTCACACAGAAAGTTTTAGATGCATGCCCGACACGTACTCAGTCCACAGCGGTTTTTGTTCTTGTTGCTGCCGTTTTACATGTGCAACAATATGACACAACAATGGAGACGAGTCGTGCAGCAAGTCGTGCAACGAGCCGCATGAGTGCTGACTGCCGCTTTCCTCGGTGTGAGGTGGGAGATGCAGACTTTGTGTCAATGTGTTCGCTTGGCTTATTATGCTATTGCATGCAAGGCCGCAACAAATCATGACAAATGAAAGCATGGAGAAAGACATACATAGAATGTTAAAATATGTGCTAGCATAATGTCGTGTGGGCGTGGCATAGTAAAAACAAACACACACGCTTACGCATGCAAGTATAGATATAGCTATAGCTAAAATAGCACACAAAAATTCAGAAAACTTGCACACAAATGTTTTTTGTTGTAGCTGATGGTTTGCAAACAATTGTTTCACAC
>JBAMBJ010000925.1:0-30421 GCA_037043495.1 Drosophila recens | reverse complement strand
TCCTGGGCCTTTAAATCTGTTCCGATATCCATTGAATATCCTTTAAGATTCCTTAATATGGATCTAGCCTATTGTATATTTATTGATCGATATTAAAGATTTTTATTAAACATTTTAAAGTTGCAAGCGCATTGACATGTTCGGAAGTTTCATTCTTTGAGTAAGAGTATAGTAAATGTAACAGTATTTTATGCCAGGACACCTACGCACATGGCACAATAATTTAAGGAAACCAACGCCATTGCAGCATGTGGCAGGTCTGTGAATGGGGGTGGCGTGTGGTTATGTGGGGTATGAATAAGTATTACAACCTCTGTTGTTGCAGGACGATGTTTGAGCGCCGCATGTCAACTGTCGGCAGCTGCGCACATGCAAGTCAGACACTTCATGACACACACAACACACACTCACACAGAGGTAGAGACAGGAAGTGAACGAAACACTCGACAATGCCGGGCCAGGCTGGGCAAACTTCAGTCAAGACTTGAGTACGTGTCGCAGATGTGATGAGGACAATGGCGACAACGGCAAGAAGCACAATTCCAGGAGTAAAATGCGCTCAACTGTGCAGCCAGTTAGGTTCCCAGTCCCTTGTCTCTTGTGACTTGTCTCCTGTCGTGTGTCGCCTTCTCTGATGCAAAAGCATTCTCTGATCTATTCGCACAAATGTACTTTGCATGCTGTCAAAAGTTGTCAGTGGCGCAGCGGGAACTGCAACTTGCAACTGCTGCGGCAGCGGCAGAAGCAGCTGCACCATCAGCGTATTGCCCGTCAAGCTAATGGTACATACTACCATTACCAACTTTTGTTTTTGCCACATATTATTTACAGCCAAGGCAAGCGGCGACCTTCCCTTTCCATCCCTCTCCATCCGTTGTCATGTCATGTCTGGCTATTTTACTAGATGTGCTAGTGACTAGATATCCATTATAAAGAGCCAATGATGAGCAGTCGCTTTATGTGGCGCAGCATGTGACCATGTCAAGTTCTATAAGGGACCCGAGTTAAGGGTTAAGCATCAAGTGCCAGGCGGCAATCGCTCTGCTCTCTACTCTCGACTCTTGGGTGAAAGTGAACGAGAAACCCTTTTGTCCGTACTGATGTCTAGTGGCCCTGCAAAGATGCTCAACAGAAATGGTTCAGAAATCAAGCTGTGAGTGCTATCAAGAAATGAACAGCGAGTGCCACTTAAGTCTTAGAAATTTATTGATTCCAAAAAAAGAAGGGCACTTTGGAGCGCATACTGATAACAATAACAACATATGTTCATAAGTAGGCTATGCACATAAGTATTTTCAAAGCAACAAAATGAATGCAAAAAGGGGCCAATAGCTTCCAAAGTCTAACTAATTGACTAAAGTATAAATAATAGCTCTTGTGCTGTTTGCCGATAACAATAACAATAGAACAACGTTATTAAACGCGCATAACTAACTTGAGTTTAACAAATATGCGACTGATAACGTGGCCAACAGGCGTCCATAAGTATGCTATGAAAATTCTATTTGAGGGAGTGCCATAAAAACTAACTACAATCGCTTTATCATTTATTTATACAAGCACACACACACATGCCAAAGTGAAGCATCAACATTTCCAAGGAATTTCTCTGGCAATTGCAATATTTCAGCATAAAATATAGCAATAAATTTAAAAAGCCGCAATACATACAATATGCATGTTGTCGTAAATGTGTCCTAGGTGAGTGTGTGTGTGTGTGTGATACCAAATCCATTCTAATCCATTTTGCATGCAACAATATTGTTTGAACATATCAATATACTCCCGGGTACTGCAATTTCCCACTGACTGTGGATTGAATTTAAAAAAAAAAGTTTTTAATGTGACTCAATTGAAAGTTCTTGTTTCTTTTCCATTTTGAACACAAATTGTTGGTGTAGTTGGTTTATTGTAGTGAGCTTGTAAGTACCTCTGTTATATTGAGAGCTTATGTGCAATATACTGGTACTCGAACATACAATATATATTTTATATTATGACATTCTTTTCTGTTCTGTTTGCCAAACTCGACTTCCATTTCGTTTAAAATCCTTTTTTATCCACAACTTGTATGTGAGATAATCGCTGGTAATAATTCATAACCATAAAATATCAATTTTTGTCTACAGTTTCAGTTGCATGGAGGAGGTAACTGTTATCAACGCGCATAAATTTCAATCTACACACAGCACTTGCCACAGCAACAAACAGGAACTATGCACAAAAATATTGACAATGATGCTACAAGCTGAAAGGCGGAAAAGGCGAATCAAGTGACACGCCAGACAGACAAGTGTATCCAGAGCAGAAGCAGCCGCAAGAGCAATGACAACGACAACGACAGCAGCAAGGACAACAGCAAGGACACAGCACAAGGACTATATCATAAGCAGTCAACGGAAGTATCATAAATATGTGACGGGGCTGCCAGCATATGTTTTAATGCCTGGCAATAAAAATTTATGCATGATTGAAGTTTTTGAAGATTGGCGAAAGGCAGCCAAAAATGTTTCTCAAATGTCTGCCAGATGCGGGTTGAATTATGCATAAGATAAACGTCGTTTAAGATTTATACATATTTATTTTTTTGTTTGGCAAATCAGTGTGCCAAACACGATGGTAGACAAAAGACTTTGTATGTCAATGAAAGCAGAAAAATAAGTCAAATAACTTAAACTTAAATACACATTAAAGCAGGAACACATTGCCTCTAAGTCAAGTCAAGTTAAACACCCAACCTGTCGCTTGTGTCTCTGTGTGAGTCCATGACTAGACATCTAATTGAGATGGTAATATGGCTTACAAATTACAAATCCCTTAAGTGTGCCACATAAGACAACAAAGGCGATAAATAAATAAATGCGCCAGTCAATAAAATTTATGCGCTCAAATTAAAATCTTAGATTTAAGCTGAGCTGATGCGCATTAGGCTGCCATTTTACTGCTAGCAACAAAACCACAACAAGGCATTTAACTTATTTCTCTTCTTTTTTTACAAAAATTACAAACGGGAAAATGCCATTAAAACAGACATCAGATACATAAACAACCGCAAGGAGCATGAACAGAGAAAGTCCGCAACATAATCTAATTGGCACAGAAAAAACACCCTCAACATAATGCCACATTTTGTTTTTTCTTTGTTTTTGCTTTCTTAATTTGCTTTGTTGACCATTTTAATTGTATAAAACTTGAAAAAAAAAAATCTTTTGGCTTTAAGAGCATTCCATGGCTGTGGGGTATTTATATCAATTTACGCGGCGTATACGTAATGCTGCTATTTACTGTGCGTATGCTTGATGTCTGCTTGTTTTATTGTTTATAATTCAATTAAATCAAGTCATTTATTATGTTCTACTTTTCGATTTCGTTTACTCTGTTTACTTCGAAACATTGGCCGGATAAAAATTTCATGCAATTTCTGTGCGGTGGAAATATAATTTATCACATTGACGCTGATGAATTGTTTGTTTCACACTATGACAACTTTATCGTCGACACGGTGAGCGGTAAGGGAGAATGCCCTTTCTCTTCTTCCCCATTCACTTTCTACTGTTGCTGCTTCTCCATCACGTCGTGTTGCCTTCTCCTTGAGTTTCCCCCCAGCTACAGATTTTGCTGCATCATTTGCTTTGCTGCTTGTCTCTTGTGTTGAATTGCTTGTAAAATGTTTGTAGCTGTCAGCCAAACTGTTGTTGTTTGTTGTCATTGCTGTTGTTGCTCTTCCTGCTGCTGGCGTTGTGCTACAGCTGATAATGATTTAATATCAGTGCCTTGCTGCATATTTTATGAAATGTTCTCGCCTCGTTTGTTCAACTTTTCGTCGCATTGCAGTGAATCACATAAATAAGTATGAATTTCACTTTGCAATGGGCAAATTGTATGTCTTTTCATTTTCAACTCAATGGAAAATTATGCCGCATTGTGTTAATGTTTGCAGATTCTGTGGCAGGCCTTGAAAGTACAAACGATTAAAAAATATTTCTAACTGACATTTTAATCATCTCTCGAGAACAAAATACCAAACAAAAAGTAATCGCTTTTTAAAAATGATTAAAATAATGTTCCATATACATATAAATGGGGTAGATAACAAACATAATTTGATTGTTCGCTAGTGTAATGTAAAAACATTAAATAGGAAAAATAAGTAAAGTATTATTATTTATGTCTCATTTTTAACTAAATTTGCTACTAAATGCAGCTTTATTTTACTGCAAACATTTAAAACTATATGCCAGTCTCTTGGCCTAGAATCATGCAGCAATTAAATGAAATTTCAACTGCACCTTTTTGTAGCAGACACGTTTCAGTGTGTGCGCCTCGGGCCATGTCTGAGTCGTTCACCCAATGGCTTTGTGGCAAGTCCAACAAACTAACTAACTAAGCAGCCGCTTGGTTGACTCCCTAAACTGTCTGGCTGCCCTGGCCAACTGGTGGAGTGACTGACAGTTTGACGCCCAGTCACCCATCCACCCAGAAGACGCAGAAGCCCAATGCGCCTACTCTGACTGGCAGCTGTTGACTGCGTCTATCATAGCTGCCATCAGGCAAAAGTCCCTCCTTGGCGCCCTCATGCAAATGCTGGAGGTTCATGACGACGCTTTTGACATATTGAATTAAAAAACTGCTGCTGCTGCCCTCCGCCCGGGCAATAAACACTTGATGCCTGCTAAAAGCAAATTACTGTCAGTCAATTACTTAGTTTGTTTGATTTATGACGAATTTGACTAAACAAAAACTGCCAGACAGATTTTGTATAAACGGCATAATTCTTAACAGCTTTTATTAAACAAATAAAAAAATATATATATTTCATTTGCTTTCTTTTCCAAATATAACCTTCTCCCTGCATTTATCCTTTTGGTTTTTTTACACTGAAGATTCCACGGAGTCGATTTTCTGTTTTTTGCATACAGACTGAAATAAGTAGGCTAATCGATAGTCTCATCCCCTTGAGCAGTTGATATTTACACATAGACAGCATATTATGCAAATGCGATCATATTTATAGCATTTAAGATCATAAACATGTCATGTGCAGCAGAGAAAAACCTTTCCAGCATCAAATGCAAACAAATTTAAATGCAAATGAAAAAGATTGCAAATATTCAAGGAATAAATCAAAATCAGTCACAATTTCTCCCTTATACTATAGATAACGCAAATGATGCCATTAAAATGCAAAAATTTCTATTTCTAATAATGCTCTCAGGAGTTGGCCATAAACTGAAAGCATTAGGTAAACCATCGCATTTCTCAACAGGCCGAAGGCTCTATAAATACGAGGTTCGTTGGGTTAAAACACACACTCAATGATTGATACATATACAGATATTTTCGAATAGCATTAAATTCTTTTACTATGCTGCTCATGTGCTATTTATAAAACTCGTTTCGCTTTCTTTTTTGACCAAGAAATTGCAGGTTGAGCTCACCGCACCACATGGAGAGTGATAAATTTGAGCACAAAATTGCAGCGCCAACACATTCGCACAATGGACGCCAAACGTGGGCCAACATTTTGCCACCTGCCGCATAAAAAAATACACCCAAAGGTGTTTGAGGCTAAGGCGGATTGTGGCCTTCCTTCCTACCTTCTGTCTGTTTTTTGTCCATTTATTCAACTGTCCAGCTGTCTGGAAATGTCTGGATGTGTTTGTGTGCGGCTTTTGTGTTTGCTGCCTCTTGCTTAAAATTGCAATTAAATGTTGTTGAATTTGCCGCAAGATAAAGTAAGTATTTTGTTTTAATTATAAACTTGTGCACGTTCCACATCCAGAGCCTGACAGTTTAAGGGTTTCATATATAGAATTGCACATTGTACTGCCACTTCATTTGATGCTCATTTCAGTTAATAAAATTTTAGGAATTTAGCAGCGAGTTGCACGTTGCACATCCAACTAACTAAATTCATTTAATTGACGTTGAAAAATGGACATCGCACTAAATGAGAAACGAGCTAATTGGCAATTGTTTTATCTCTGAATTAGTTGTATTTTATCTCATTTATTTGCTTACTAACACAATGAAATTGCCCTGATTAGTTATTTTAAATTAGTCGAACTTTCTACAAATAGTTATATTTAAATATAAATTTAAAACATTTAAGCACTCAACTATTTATTAGGAAGACACTTCAGAGTTGATTAAAGGCATAACATGTTTTTATATTGCGACATTTAAAAGTATTCAATAAATTCTTTTAAATTGCGATGTTAACTCAAGCTAATTTTTTTTATTTTAAATCAAAGTAAGTGAAAGTATAAAAACCGATTTTTAATTTGCAGTTCCTAAATCCCAGGCTAAAATATGTATTCTGTTTGGCACAGCACATTGCATATTTTGGGAACTCCTATATAAGGTTATTTTATTATTTGAGTACTTTTGAAAAAAGCAGCAAACGGTATTTGGGTATCATAGCAATAGAGTACTTTAAATGGTGGTTAATATTTAAAATAAAATTGAAGCAAAGGTTTTTCAACATCACCAGTTAAAGGCATTCAAAGCGAATGTTTTATTTAAGATGAAAAAACAAGCCACTAAAATTGGATTTTGTTTGCGTAACATTATTTTATTTATTTACTTTTGTGCTTTTGAACAACGGCGGGAAAAATCCGATTGCAATTTGCATTTGCAGACAGTTTATGCAACATACAAAATTTATGAGCAGCCCAAAGGCAAAGAAAAAAATACTTGTACAAGAATAAAAAGGTATGTCCAAGGATAACAACTAAGGGACGCAAACGGGCACAATGACCTGACACGAAAAGAGCCAATTTATTATTATGGCAAAATAAGTGCGGCGATTTGTGAGTATATGTTTATGGATATGTGAGTGTGTTTGTGTATTTTGGGGGAAAAAAACTATAGTACGCAAAGACAATAAAAATAAAGCAACGCGTTAATTGCGATTCCCAATTGACCACAAAATGTATAGGACCGAGGCAAAAACAGAAAATTTGAAAACATAAACTGTGGGCAGGACCATAAGCCTACAGGCTCGACAATGTGTATCTGTGTGTGCGAGTGTGTCTGTGTGTGTGTGTTGTGGCTGTCACATAAAGTAGCTAATTACTGTTAGTTATGTTGCTGCCCACAAAATGCTGTAATTTATGCGTATTTGTGTGAGTGTGGGTTAAATGTGGTTGTATGCTGCGGTCACAACACCATTTTGTGGTGTTCTGCTCTGCATTTTCACTCTATGTTTGTGAGTGTTTGTGTGTGAGTTTATGGTCCTTATGGCTAAAAGCTGTCAAAATGAACATTTTACATGTGTCTCAGAGGCAGTCAGCTTTTAGGCATCGCTTTTCGTAAAAAGCCAGCGGAAATTTGTCAAACATGTGTGCCAAAAACAGCAATTACTATTTGCTGTAGCCAAAAATTTGAGCGCCTTTTTCATTAACCCAGTTGGATGAGCAATAGAAATAGAATTTGAAACTGGCACAGCCAAAACCAAATGGTAAGTTGCTGTTGTATAACCTCAAACTGTCACACAGCTCGAACGAATTCCATTAAGTTGGAATTCCAAATGAACATGCCACCGTTCGACGAGCTAAGAGAGCGAGCAAGAGATACCAATTACTACACAGCCCGAGGCACACATTTAACAACAACATCATGCAAGCACACTGTCTGTCTGTGCAATTGCACAAACAATTTTGCGCTCGTTTGGCCAGCAAAGAGACACCCGAAAAAGTATGCAGCACTAAGCGTAAAACTATTTAATTAGGCTAATCTATTTACATTGGCAGCAAAAATACTCGTAGCAGCAGACACGCCCAATCGACACAGGCACAAGTACTTGCAATAGACTTCACTAATTTGCAAACTACATAGAGATGGACTCAAAGTCGTGCTACAGCAAGTTCTCATCTCTATAAACGATAGATGACTGAATAGTGACGGCACAACAAGCATAATAAATAATCGCATATTAAAATAATAAAATTAAATTAATTTTTATATATGCTGGTTTTTCATTTTATAATTAGCGAGTTAAATCTTGCCAATGTTTGTTGAAGAAAACATTAAATGTAACTGATTAATACTGATTTTATCGAAATTAAATTTTAATATTAATATTATTTTAAAATTTTACATATTTCAATAACGATATTTTTCTAACGATATCCATCCCTCTTATACACAAATCGAGCGCCTAAAACTATGCAACGCATTGCAACACAATAAAAACTTTACCCTGCGCGTGTTACAGTGAGTTAGGGGAAGGAGGGAAGAGGTGGAGGAAACCCGGTTCCATTAAGCACTAGACAATTTACACTGCGAAATTGTCAACTCGATATTTGGATGGAGAGCCGAGCAATGCGATTTAGTTAGATGAGGCGACAAGTTGTAAAAGCGGGAGAATAGGAAGGGGGGGATAACGGATGTGTCGTGTTTCGAGTTTTATTGAATTTGCACAAAGTGCTTGTTTGTCTGCCGTCTAAGTGGGTAGCTGTTTGTGTGTGAGTGGAAATCCTGTGTGTGTGTTTTTGTGTATACCTCTAGCATTGCCAATTCAACGCATTATCGACATTTACTGTACAAAACATACTTGAAAAATCGCCATTGTCAGTTAATTGAATGGCACTTAAAAGTCAAGGCAACATAAGACATAAAACAACAGGCAATATATGATTGAAAAGAAAATAAGGCACTTCAAATAACACTTCAGGACATTTAGCTTGTGACCATGTACATAGATCAAAAGCTAAATAACCAATTAAAAATTCCCAAAGGTATTAATAAAAACAAGCAAAAAATGGGCTAAATAAATATTCCAATTTAGTTTTTTAATTAGAGTAAACTATTTTTAAGCAAATACCCGGCCTTAAGCCAATTTAATTACACTGCTAATTGGTAATTAATTGGTTTTAGCGACCGAAGTTGTTCTTGTTGTAACGCTTCGAATGAAATTAATGAGGTGTGTTAAATTGTCCCAATAATTGAATTAAATGCCAGCGAATGCAAACGCAGCGTATACGTAATTCAACAGCTATAATTGCCAAGCAAAACAGATAGAAAAGCTAATGCAAATGCAAATGTGAATGTGAATGCAATTTCAAATGCAAATTGTAAATTCAGCCACAATTATTGTAAATATTATATCGAACACTTTCCATGGCATTTAAACATTGCGTATGCGCCACGTGTGCTGCAGAGTTTTCTGCTCTGTTGCATTTAGAGCACATCATTTGATGTCATATTTTATTTGATTAGCTTGACATTGCGTTGGCCCACCGGCTGCCAGTTGACCATCTACCACACCTGCGGCTTGGCCACTGCCAACTCACTCCATAAGCCACATTGACGTCTATTTGTATTGGCATGGCTATTGCATGGATGGTAAACACAAACTGCTGACTTTAATTGTTGCCTCTTCATTATGGTGGTTATTGCTTATTGACAGCCGCACCCTTAATCGCAAGCAAGAAGGGCTTTATTGTATTATATACATAAATAACACATTTGCCCATTTAATAACATATTATTTGCTGCCCACCTTACACTTCTTTATAGTTATAATTTATGTTTGCACAATAATAAAATTCCCTGTCAAGACACAAATTGTGGCCAGAGGCTTTTGGCATATTTATGTTAATTTTTTTATAGTCCAATACTTGTATAATTAATCTAGCTGTGGCATTTATGTTTGGCTAGAACAATAATCAATATTTGGATTTTCATTGTGTTATTTTCTGATCGAAATTTGCCAACTCAATAACAGACAGAGCAAGTCAAACTTATCTACAATATTTAATTATAAAATATTTGAAATGACTTAATGTATTTATGTATTTATTATACCACAAGTTACTTAAATTTGAATTAGTAAAATATGAAAATATTGATTAAAATTTAATTAAATCAAATTCAAAAATAAAAAAAATATTAACTTGCATAATAAATTATTTATGAATACTATTTTAACTTTTTTTTCAGCACTTATAACTTGTTAGTCATGTTGCCATCAGTTCCCTTAACTGTACTGAGCGGCATACATAAAACTTTGGCAAAACCATTTCAAAATCCACAACTGAAATGTCTGGCGCATTGTGTGCATGTCCAAGCCAATGACGAATGCTCATATTTTGTGTGGACGCGACGCATTTCAAGTTGGCAAGAAAACGGAGTAAAGGCAGGCATAAAAAGTGCACTGACAAATGTCAAGTGTCAGGCCGCAAATGTCAGCAAGTGACAAGTCAAGCAGCGAGCGGGCAACCAGCCAAAACCTGTCACATGTCGCCACGACGTGATTTATGTGCACGAGTAGAGAAAATCCCCGCAGGAGTCAAAAGGAACACAGGAACTGCAGCCACACTGATGGTGACCATAACGACCGCGGCGTTTAACGTTGACTGACAGACATTTCCAAACCAAAAACAGGTAAAATCTAAAAAAAAAAAAATCGAAAGTCAAGAGTGCTTAACTAAATGATATCCTGTACAGTTTGCAGGTAGCTAAGATTATCGAATCTTACTCTTTTGATTTCGCTGCAGAGGTTATTATCATCGTATAAAACATTTTTATGTTTCTTGAGATATCTCAAACAACGAGTCTAACAGATTGTGTTTTGTATTTTTATATGCAACGTAACCATTTTTGCTAAAAATCGGACAACTATATCATACAGCTATCATAAAACCAATTTTGTTAAAAAAAAAATCACTCGTTTGGATAAGCTACAGAATTTTTCTCATTAACATAAATAAAAATTCCCATAGAGCTCGGCAAGGATATCAAATCGTAGGCCTTTCTTTCCCGTTTTATGATATCAAATCTACATATGTTGCCACTCTTGCCGTCGCTTGTAGATAGTGTGGTTTTTCGTTCACGTTAATGATATTACGTATACGCAATGTGTATGAGCCATATATAGCTGAAACTGTGAAAAGTGTTGCATACGCCCAGTATGCTGCAATTCAATGTGCGTTTAATTAGACTCAACGTAATTTAAAGTCCGAACAATGCCAATTTCTGTCACTTATCAGCAGCTGCACACATTTTGGTTTACATTTAGAAAGCAGACGCAACGCGTTGCATGTCACACAACTGTGCATTGTGATATGCACATTATGCGTAATTAACTTTTCATATCACTAATTGGCAGTGCAACAGACAACAGGCGTTCTGTCAAAGTGTCAGCTTGGCATCATTAGATTAGTAGTGCCTTTAAGCAAAATCAATAAAGTAGAGCAAAACTCAAGCACGTAATAATATCCTTGCCTCAATGTCACATTCATGACCAATTCACTTGAGATATATGAACGAGCACTTATACACGTACTTAATATGTGTTTTATAGTATGTACTTGCCATTGGCATTGTCAGCACTTAAGTTTGACGTCTTGGTCACAGCTAAAGTCATTGTCCAATACCAAAAATGGTCAAGGACAGCGATAACTGATCCTAAGTCAACTGAAAATTTAATGTAGAAAAGTTTTTCACTAACTTTTCTGAATTTGTCAGTTCCTCGCAGATATGTTTTGAATTTATAAGTCAACAGAAATTCATTCAATATTCGAAAAAACTTAAACTGCAATTAATTGAAGTAGGATTTCTTTTTGGAAATGATCCAAGTGGTAGAAGAAAGCATCTCAGTGCGGTAATTTACATCAGAAGTTGCTCAACAGTCGTAGACTATGCTTAGAGTTTGCGAAGCGGAAGAGTTCAACTCTTGAGAGATACAATTTATATGTTAAACATCAAAATTGCATTAAGAATTACCATAAAACGAAATGCAATGGCGAAAAACTTGAAATTTCAACGTTGACCGCATCGATTCTTGCCACT
Source organism: Drosophila recens (assembly GCA_037043495.1). Lineage (NCBI taxonomy): Eukaryota > Metazoa > Arthropoda > Insecta > Diptera > Drosophilidae > Drosophila > Drosophila recens. The sequence goes on along the minus strand of JBAMBJ010000925.1, from coordinate 18,625 downwards.
TTGGCCCTGAAGACTGAAGAGTGAAGGAGACGCATTTCCCAGTCAACTCCAATGTTGAGCTCGTTGGCAACCTCTTGGCACCAAACAGCATCCAAGCGCATTTGTATTCATTAAGGAATTTCCGCAAGTTTTTCAAGTTTTTTCCTGTTGCCTGACGCGCCTCTTCCGTTTCGTTCACTCTCATTTCTATCTGCTTGCTCTCTCTTTAAGAAATTTTTTCTTACAGTTTTCTTTAACAAATGTTACTTTACACTGTCTGCCTTTCGCTTTTCTGTTCCTTCGGATGGCATGGTTGATTAAAATGTCAAATGCCGTGCATATTTTAAATGCCGTCGCACACCAACGAGCATAAAGCACAAACATAAAATACAAAAAAAAACGAAAAAGACTTGGCCCAAAATCAAGTAAAATGGCCAAAAGCAACAGCACAAAATGGAGCCAACAGGCCAATTAAGAGACAAACTCGCCGAGCTGGTGGAAAGTGGCAAGCGGCATGCGTGCCAAGCCGCATGAACTTTCATTTAAATAGTACACAACATTTTTCGCTTAATATTTGACTTTATTTTTTTGCGGTTTTCAAATATTCATGCGGCCAATTTGCACTTGAAACAATATTTTTGCTTTCGTATGTTTTGCTTCTTGATAATTTATGCACGACTTTTGCAAGGGGTTTAATTAATTGCTTCGAAGCAAACCTAGAAAATCAAACACAACTGACAACTCCGCCGAAAGCACTCAATCACACATTGCCTGCTGTCAGCAGTTTTCGTTCCTCTTCGACGACTCGCCCAAATATTTACTTGAAATTTTTGTCTTACAATCACGTTGCAATCTTTAACCATTTATTTGATTTTTATATGTACATTTAATGGTCTAAAGTTGTTGACAAACTTTTAATTACAGCAACCAATTCAGTCAACTTTTATCCTTAGAACTTTTGCTTTAAATATTTGAAATCGGATTGCAATTAGCCGGCATTTTTAATGATACGAACCAACCGTCGAAGGACGCAACAAAATCGAATTCGAATGGCAATGGAAACTTTATCTAGTATATACGAATACTTAAATTCACTCGTTTTAAATGGAAGCTCTTTTAATGCTGGCAAATATTCGAATACATTGCTGGCTTTTTGTATTTTCAGACAACACAGCAAAAACACACACAAACAGAAAAAAAAAAAAATAAATAAAGAAAAAAAAAGGACAAGGAATTGCCACCGGGGGAAAAGTAAAACAATGGACCAAGAAAACTGCAGCCAAGAAAGCAAGAAATCAACTCTTGCTGCACATCGTTGTTGACTACATTATTGCGGCAATGTGATTTATTAATGATGCAGACCTGCCTCTGAGTGCTTCAGAAATAAATCCATTCAATTTCCATGTTCAGCTAAGCTTAAAGGTAGTTTGCAAGTTTAAGTTTCATCTCCAGTAAAACTCTCAAGTGAAAGAAATAGATTGAATGAATCATTGAATTCAAACCTTTTATCTTAAAGTTCCTTAAAACTGTTATACAAATTAAGTTATTACTCAATAAGAAAAAGCCTTGTAGATTGAACTATTAAGAAACGAGTAATATTTCAAAATGCTCGAAAAAATAAATAAGTTGAATAAATTGTTGAAAACAAGAATAATATTCATATAAATTTTATATAAATGTTAAAATAAGTATAGAATTTCGGGACAGTATATTCTCATTCTTATTATAATTATTTAGCCATAAAATCTTTTGTTACACATGTCCTTAAAATATATTTAATTAAATACTTATTCCAATAAATGTATCAAGAATTATTGTCTTCGGCACCCTTTCATCTTTCACATCATATTTTTTTGTTTGCTTACCTGAAAAAAAAGAAAAATATATAAAAATTAGTTGAAGCGGAATCTGAGCACGCAATAAAATTTAAGTTAATATATTTTGGAGTACATAAAAGTAAAACTACAAAACCAACTGAAATTAAACGAAACTTTACCACAACTTTTGCAACGAGACGTTGAAAAATGGCGGCCAATGGGAAAGTTTTGCTTATCAAGTGTAAAGCGTTGCCAGGCAAAAATTTAAAAATAATCAGGAAAAAAAAACAGAAACAAATTGTTGCTGCCCCCTTCTTCCACTAAGGAGCGGTACGGCGAATGGAATTGTAGATAAGCGAAGCAGCCAAGCTGCGTGGCAACATCCAAGGCGGACAAATACCAAATACTAATTTCACAAGGAACCCAAAACGCAGTTGCCAGTAAAAACTTGCACAAAACTTTTCGAACAACAACAAAAACAAGAAGAAGAAAATACTAACAGCAAATATACAAAACAAGTAAGTCAGAAAAAGGGAAAGTTGAAATTAGTGAAGGGGAAATTCAAGGCGTTGGCGTTGACTTTGCTCGTGGGCGTTCAGTTGATATATTCGGCGGTTGCTGTCCTTGCGGATCGCTCAAATTAATTGCCAAGAAAAGTAATTACGACGCACAGAGAACAATGAAAATTAACCAGGGGAATATCTAGCTAAGATTAGCTTCACCAATTTACTTTTGGACTCCATCATAACTTATACGCTACGTTGACAGTGGCGATAAGTCCGGCTGTTTCTGTTAGCCAGCCAGTTGAATGCCAATTTAATGCAAGAGCGCTTCACAAACTTATTTTTCGCATGCTGAAAAAAGTTTATGCTCCGAAAAAAAAAGCAACAACGACAGAAATAATAAAGTAAACGTGAAAGATCATAAATCACATGAAATATAAGCGAACGTTAAGTTTTGCGTGTGCCGGAAACACGTCAGCATGTTATGCACCGGAAGCTGATATACGTCAGTACTTGTGAAGCAGCAGCAGGAGCAGCAACCAACAAGCTAGTTGGCCAAGTGGCCAGACCAGGGCAAGTCAGTCAAGCAGTGAAAAGGTTGCATGTAATGAGGCACTGATTGGCGCATGAGAAATTGCAATAGAGACTCGTTGGGTTCTTGCCTCTCCATTTTTATGTTGATTATTTTAGCCAGGCTAAGTAAATCAAGCAAGTTGACACTTGGCAGCCGCACTGTTGGACTACATTTTAGCACATGCAGGCCAAGGCGTTCATAACTTTGCCACTTTATGTGGCACTGGCGTGAAGAACTTAACCTGCATCCTGTTGCAGATGCCATTACCTCAATGTTTCTTCCCATTTTACAATTTTACTTCCAATTTTGCGCTCCCACTTCGCTTCTTAACCCATTACAATGTGCGACATTTTTCATCGCCCGCATCAGGCTCCCCTTCTCACGACTCTTCTCTCCTCCCACACACCTCCCACATTTTAAGAATTTGCAGCATTTTTCAAGTGGCAAGCGCTTTGCTTTCTTGTCTACTGCAGTTCCAGCACTTTGCATAACTTTGTTGCATACTTTGTGCGTGTTCTGCTTCTCGGTGCCACTCTTGCCACATTATGTATTATAAATGCATAAACATTGTGCCTGGCGTTTACTTAATGTTGCCACATAACTTCCAGCAAAATGGCAAAGGGAAAATGGAGAAAAAGTAGGAAAAGAAAATATGAAATAAAACAAAACTTTTCAATAATTACTGCTACTAGAAAACTTTAGTGAAGTTAAGATGCTTGAAATGTATCGTGCACTTAACTTTAGAATACACCAATCATTTAAGCCATAGTTCAACAGCTCAACAAACGTGGCTCTTAAGTGTAGACAAGTTTACTGAAATTAAAAAATGCATCAAGTCGAAAATGTCAAATCCAATTCTTGGCTAGGAACAATAACAAGGCTGACAGGAACAAAACTAGACACCTTCTGAATGCTCTAAACGTCAAGTGCAGACAGTTAGACAGCCAGGAATTTCAAAGCGATTTACAAAAGCTGGGGAGAAGCATAAGAAATAAAAGCCAAACTAACATATATATTTTAATAGAGCCTATGCCAATTTTGATATAAGAATGTTGGGAAAATATGTTTAACACGAAAACAAATACGAGCCTATCGTAGTCGAGCACACTTTACTGTTGCCTTTGCTGCACAGCTATAACAACATTCTCACATTGTTACGTATGTATACAAAAGCAATCCAAAGAAAATTGTCGAGGCAAACTTAGTTTGACAAGCCGACAAATCTAGAAAGACTGCATGAAAATTCAATTTTCGTAAAGTTGCATGCAGCGTATGCGTAATCTGACAGCTAATAAATATTACGCATACGCAAGAAGTGCGTATAATGAATATTACTATAAATCTATATGTAGACACACGTAAATTGAGTTGGAAATTTCATGCAACAATTGGTTGGCTAAGTTAACAAAAATGTACCAAATCAATTGTTAACTCAAAAGTTGATTGAGGGTGTTAGGGATCAGAGAACTGCAACGGGTAAGAAGTGCACGCTCATACTCGAATATTGATGTGAACCCGTTGTGATTTGTTCGTCTTTGCTTGTGATCTGTTTGGATAAAAACACTCGCTCATACTCGTTGAGTCAAACTACTCGAAAAACGAGTATAGGAACGAGTATAGATGCGAATCATGATGCGAGTAACTCGTTTTAAATGTGCGGGACGGAGCGGGCAATGGGAGCGGGGAATGTGTCGATCGACCCAAATGTGCGAACAAAAAATAAAAAGGTCTACACTGAAACAAATTATTGAGCCGCATAATAATTATATGAGAAAAAAACTATTTTTTAAATAATAAGGACTTCAAACCTACTATTTTTTTCACTCAGTGTACAAAAGGTCGCGGCTCGCCGGCAACGCGAGTTTTATGACGGCCATAAAAAAGGGTCAAAAATGCCTCGGCGCGAGTCGTGTGTGCGACGTCACAGCGAAACCCACCCCCGAATTTCATACATTGCAATGTAAGCGTAAGCGCTGTCGATCGCTGGGCTACCCGCTCTGATACTCGGTCTGCTTTTCTTGACACTCGTTTTGATACTCGTTTTAGACACTCGTTTTCGACACTCGTTTTGGGTCGTTTTGATCGTTTTGAATCGTTTTGAGCCGCGGACGTTTGTATGAATCGAAAGCGGCAGTCTGTCTTTGTGTCCCTTTGTACAAAGCACATTTATTTTAACTAAATCCAAAATAAATAAATAATGACACGAAATTAATTTTATGAAAGAAATTTTTAGTAATTTATTTAAGTGCTTAAATAATTTTATAAAATTAAATAATTAAATAATTTTATAAAATTATTAATTAAATAAATTACTAAAAATTTCTTTCATAAAATTAATTTCGTGTCATTATTTATTTATTTTGGATTTAGTTAAAATAAATGTGCTTTGTACAAAGGGACACAAAGACAGACTGCCGCTTTCGATTCATACAAACGTCCGCGGCTCAAAACGATTCAAAACGATCAAAACGACCCAAAACGAGTGTCGAAAACGAGTGTCTAAAACGAGTATCAAAACGAGTGTCAAGAAAAGCAGACCGAGTATCAGAGCGGGTAGCCCAGCGATCGACAGCGCTTACGCTTACATTGCAATGTATGAAATTCGGGGGTGGGTTTCGCTGTGACGTCGCACACACGACTCGCGCCGAGGCATTTTTGACCCTTTTTTATGGCCGTCATAAAACTCGCGTTGCCGGCGAGCCGCGACCTTTTGTACACTGAGTGAAAAAAATAGTAGGTTTGAAGTCCTTATTATTTTAAAAAATAGTTTTTTTCTCATATAATTATTATGCGGCTCAATAATTTGTTTCAGTGTAGACCTTTTTTATTTTTTGTTCGCACATTTGGGTCGATCGACACATTCCCCGCTCCCATTGCCCGCTCCGTCCCGCACATTTAAAACGAGTTACTCGCATCATGATTCGCATCTATACTCGTTCCTATACTCGTTTTTCGAGTAGTTTGACTCAACGAGTATGAGCGAGTATCAAGTCATACAGCCTACTCGATTTTTAAAACGGCGACTAGTGACTCGATTTGATTTGATTTTTGGCAACGGCGACCAATTCAACTCGAATCTACCCGTTGCAGTTCTCTGTTAGGGATCCATTTGTTCTTCTCTGGTTTTCCATACTTTTTGTTTCTTGCCACTACCCGACAGGTTGCTATGTAGGTTGCCAATTGGATTTCAGGCAATTAAAAACGGATTAAACCTGCTGCGCGTGCGAAAAATGAAAACTTTTCTTTGCAATGCATTCTTCCTTTACGCTTTTCTGTTGCGTAATCTGATTGTGAGTTCCGCTGTGCACGGCAAGAGACGGGAAAGGGGCAGGTAGCAATGAATGGCGGAGCATGGACATACAAGCAAGCTTTGGCTTACTGGGCTCTCACTTGTTACACAATTTTATACGCATTAACCGGGTAATTGTAGCAGCTTTACAGGGCTTAAAGCGTTTCTAACTTGTTAGCATGATTTACGCTTAAATATGTTGACTCAGTTGCCAAGAATAAATAAATCTAGTTAAAAAATTCATAATATGATTAGAATTTAAACTTTAATTCGCTGCAAGAGAAAACCTCAAATGATTCGGCTTGACAACTGAAGAATCCAAGTTGGAAATCAGGAAACAGTTGCAACATTTTGTATGCAAACTGAAATTAAGACCTATTTAATTTACAGAGACGTGAACAAATCCGATTTTGGCAGACAACAATTTACGCATATAACCGAAAGTTGAACTAATTATAAAACATGTCATTGTACAAGAGAAGCTGTTGCTTAAGCACAGGTTGCTACAGGCAGCTACAATATGGCATTAGTCAGGTCTCATTAGTGCGTGCAACGGGGTTGCATTAACTATTTGCCAGCATGCTTGAGCTTATGTGAGACTAAAGCTCTAAAACGCATGCCAAACTGAGCTGCAAGCATTGACTGAGAATGAGGCTAACAATGTTGTTATGTGCATGTGTGTGTCACAACTGTAATTAATTACTAAATACGTGTTTACAGTGCAAATATGTATGTATATACACATACACAACAACGACATTCACACATTGAGAAGTAGCTAAACTATGCGACAACTAACATTCGCACTTTCAACAGTTTATCCTTGCAGAACCTCGCCAAGTCTCAAGTGTGTGCGAGTGAGCTCTCAATGATTATGTTGCAAGCAACGGCCACACCCACCCTGCGTTGACTTTTTGCGCTTTTCTAAACCCTACAACAAAAAATGGAATGTGTTAAATAAAACAAGTTCAAGTCAAGTTACAGGACATTCACACTGCCTTTAGTCCTCGGAACTACTGTAAACCTCTGAGCTTATAAATGACTGCCGAGCATCTTAGTTATGATATGCTATTTCACTTACTCTCTCTCCCTCTCTTTCTCGTTTGCCCTCACTTATTTTCTCAGAGTGCGAAGATAAATGTTTTTGCAGTGTTGCCAGAATTTTTATGGCTATAAAAGCTTATTTCATTTAGAACAAATTGTATAAAAACATTTCATTTGAAATTTCGAATAGTTTTAAATTAAGGAAATGCAGATTATAGTTAGAAGTTATATGGCGATTGAAAAATTAGTCAAATAATTTATTTTAATAATTAGATATCATTTCATAAAATTTACTTAAGTCTACACCCAGCGACAAAAAAAAAGCCGCACTCTTTCTTTTACTATAACAGCTATTGGAAGTCAAGTATTCAAATTTAAAAAATATATTTGGAAAGGTCATCTAAATTCCGTTTGAATGATGCATAACTTTCCTTAACCCATTAAGTACCCATTAAAATATTCGAATTTTGGAAAAAAAAAATTTTTCGACCTCTTTTCCTCGATTTTTCCAAAACAAATTTTTGATGCAAAAACATTCTTCAAACAATTTTAGGAGTGACTGCAAAAAAAAAATTTCAAAAATATTTTTGTTAGTATTTTTTAAAATTGTTTGAAAATCCCAAAAATGACCATTTTAACCCATTTTCATGCAAAAAGTGCCTATTTTGCAGTTTTCAAACAATTTTAAAAAATACTAACAAAAATATTTTTGAAATTTTTTTTTTGCAGTCACTCCTAAAATTGTTTGAAGAATGTTTTTGCATCAAAAATTTGTTTTGGAAAAATCGAGGAAAAGAGGTCGAAAAATTTTTTTTTTCCAAAATTCGAATATTTTAATGGGTACTTAATGGGTTAAGGAAAGTTATGCATCATTCAAACGGAATTTAGATGACCTTTCCAAATATATTTTTTAAATTTGAATACTTGACTTCCAATAGCTGTTATAGTAAAAGAAAGAGTGCGGCTTTTTTTTTGTCGCTGGGTGTAGCTATAAAATAGCTAAAAAAGACAACTCCGGCTCTGCTACTGCCGCTGGTGAGACATTCGAAATATGCTGGTAATTATTTGGTTAAATGTCTCACAGGTTTTACGGCGTCGAAAATTTATTGTCTGGCTTCTGGCTGCCTGGACAGTTATTAATGTGCAGGTTAGTTTGGTTATGCCCAAAGACATTTAATAAATGATTTTAATTACATTGTTACACAAGGCAGTTGGAACTGAAGTACTCCCATTCAAAAGGCTCTCATAAAGCTTAATTGTTAACATTTATTATGGTTTATTCAAAATATTTAAATTAACATAAATTATATGCATTTATTTCAATAACTATTTTATTTTAAAGAGAAGCCAAATCTCCATTTTCTAAGCTTTTAGATTAGTACAAAATAATTTTGAAAAGATTTGCCAGATGTGTAAGTTTGCAAATTCCAATGACTTTTTTTGTGAACTCTAAGAAAAAACTTTTTTAATTTGAATGAACCACATGACGACAGTTATCAGATTTTACTTTTGTATTATTATATAGAAGTTTAGTATAGTCATTTCATATTACCAAATCGCTGACATTTGTTGCTTCTACAAAAGCGCCGCAAAATATGCAGCAATATTTGAAAGCCAAAAACTTTGATAATGTCAACAAGCAACAGCAGCAACTTTTCTAGCTTGCAAAACTTTAAAGCAAATCCCGTTAGCAACATCTGAGATCTCCCTCTTTCTTAAACTTCCCCTCTCCGGTCCCGGTCCCTCTTTACCTAATTTCTCTCTCTTTTTCGTCTACACACTCGACTTTTCGTTTGTCAGACACATACTCGTTCAAGCCATTTTTGCTTTAGCCTATGCTACGCATACAAAAAACGTAAAGAACAAAAAGGGGGAAGAAGCCAATTTTGCTCATAGCGTTTGCACATGATTTAGCGCGATTTTTGAGCTCTGTTTGTGCTTTCTGACGTTTACCATTGCCCTCCTTTCCTTTGCCTTGTTGTTTCCGGTTTGCTCGCTCGTTCTTCTGGTTTTCTTTTTCTTCTATTCAACTGTCATACAGCTGTCAGCGACACACATGTACTCACCTTTCTCGCATGAGTGTGTGTGTGTGTGTTTGTGTGATATTCTTTTGTCCATTTGTTTGCTTGAAATATGAAGTTAATAAAACTTCGTTGCCGCTGCAGCATTTCTAAATAATTACCTTAAAACGTTGCAGCAAAAGTTTTTCATGCTTGTTTTTACTATCGCAAAAGTTGTACCAAAGTTTATTTAATTATTTTATTCGTAGAAAGCATTATTTAATTATTACGCACTTAGTAATAGAAGAGAAACATTGGCGTTTAAAGTGTTTATAAATATGCATTTAAGTAATTGCATACTCTGATTGAAAGCATCAACACTCCGTTTTACCTCAATTAAACATACAAACTCGTAATTATCACAACTCACAAGGAGTGCAAAAGTTAAGGCCCAGCAATATCAAATAGCACAAAGGCACAAGCCTGAAAAGCTGCTCAATTAATTTGATTGAAAATGTTCTGCAATTAACATAAATACTTTTCGCTTTGTTGTGTTTCCTGTTATTCATTTACGAATACACACATGTGCTTAACGAATTATTATATACAAAATATGAAAAGTTATACGGAATAAGACTTTCTGAAATAAAAATAAAGCAATTAAAAATAAACGTCTTTCATTGCTTAACACTTTGATCCCAAAACTACCTCTGTATTTGATGGAAGTTTTTGCAGAAATATGAAATGCACGTAGGATTGAAAACAGAACTTTATTTGACATGGATTAACTATGCTAGAAACACCTTGTCGATGTGACTGAAGCAAGCCCGTAAAATGGAAACTTTGCACATGCTCGTAAAATATGAAACGTGCCAGCATTTCACTCGGTTATCGACAAGTTTATACCCATCTTCAGAGGCTAGAGTTGGAGCTGTCAAACCATCGATATTTGATACAAAGCACGGAGGTTGAAAGGAGTGAAAAGCCTTCAAATGGGAAAGGGATGGCGCGTGTGCCCATAAATGCGTCATTGGCTCATTAGTAAATGAACTGTAAATGGGTTTCAAAAGCCTGTCAAAAGATATTATCCCTGACTAACTATGAGGACGTTGAGTGGCAGCTGACTTCGTTTCCGGAGTTTGCCCATCCAATTATCCCCTTGAGCAGAAGATTTCAATGAATTCCATTTTGGCATTTGAAAATTAATCTGTTGAAATGGGCTCAAATTGGGGAATGCGAATGATTCTGAGCTGCCAAGAGGAATGTCAGACCAATGTGTGGTTGCCCGGATGTTGATTCATAGCTAAATAATGATATACAAATATTTAAAGAGAGCAAGAGATCAAGAAAATTGTATCTACAAGTATATGTACTCGTACAAATAACTATTACTAAATCTGTTTCCTCCTCAGAGCAACATATTTTAGCAAAGTTCGGTGACCTGTAGACTTAATTACATTGCGAAGGTGTTTTCACTGGCAACATGTTGACAGGTTTCCTGAAATTGGCCACAATCCTTGGCACAACTCTCAGCTAAACATAGCTCAAATACATACCTTTTGTGCTTAAAATCAAGTTTAATATGTACTTGAACTTATATATAACCCAACTAACAGGTCAATTGAAAATCCGCCCAGTAAACACATAGCATACATATATTTACCTCTGGCAGACTTCCATTTAACGCTAAGAGGCTCGCCTCCGGGCTCAGGATTTGACAAATGTACGTCATTGAAACTCGGAAATTGCACGCACACACAAATACACGCTCACACGCACACACAAACTATTATTAATTGTAATCAGAGTAATCACATTAAGAGCAGAGCAGACGTCGCTACCCAATTACGCACAATTGTGGGTGTGGACGATGAGCCTTAAGTGTAAGCAGTTTGCTGTTAGGTAAGTGGACACAATGTATATTAATTACAGACACATATAAACGCAATAACACCAACATCAACGACAATAAACTAAAATCAATTAAAGCAACAGGCCCCAGAGTAGACAGGGATGAAATGTTAGTCAAACTATCGGACAACAAATAATATTATTAGAGCCCGATTTCGACGTTCAATTTTACAGTAGAAATAATTTTATTTATTTTTAAAGCAACCAAAAAGTATGCTAGGTCTAATTCAATAAAATAGAAGAATTAATTGAATGGTCTGATAGCTCGAAATAAAATAAATGGAATAATATAAGATAATCGATTTAAAACAATTAGAAATTTAACACAAACTGTTGTTGTCGACATCTCAAAAAAGAGATCAATAAAGAAGATCAAGTTCACAGATCATTGATTAACTATAAACGAATTCAATATTAAAATATTAAAAATAAACATTTGTTTTATTCATTCACTTTTTATAAGTTGATACTGACAAATACATCGACTTGCTATAGCTTAGTTCATTTTTAGCTCATAGCTAAAAGTAGTAAATATAAATAATCTAAAGCCTTTGTTATCCTTAATTTGAGCTAAAAGCCTCCAACCAACATGCTCTTATCTATTGCGTTCGCATGCACACACAAAATTACATTTAATAGCAAGCTATTGACGGCAAACTTGGACATGGCCGGCATGTCATGTCAACGGCTTTTTTGGCAGGTTTAGCAGGAAAAACAAAAACATTTTTTGTTTTTTGGCGCTTTACCATAGATAAAATGAACGCGCGAAAAATAAAAGAGGTTCATAAAACGTGGTTCATGTTAAGTGCAGCGCGATATTGTCGTGGTCTGTTTTAGTGTCTGTCCTGGGCACGGTCCAACCTGACGCCATGTGGTGTCATTAACGTGGCTACAACTGTGTCAGTGTGTGCATATAACGGCAAACTTGTCGCCAGCTTCAGTTTTGGCCATGGCCAGCTTAATATTTGCTGCTACGTGTTGAACATGGAATTTAATTTCTTTGGTAATTAATTGCAATCGTGTTGGCATTAGGTTTAATGTTCTAATTGGGCAAATAAGTGGGCTGCCTGTATGTGTGTGTGTGTGTGTGCGAGAGAGTGTGAGTATGCAAGAATAGATGTGCGTGTGTGTGTGTGTTTATCAAATTGTTTGGCATCGAGTTTTATTTGCGAAGTCAACGTTGTTAATTTGAAATGCAATGCTCGCTAAATTGATTTTATGATTTGCCTAATTGCTTTAGGGGTGTGAAAACTGCACACACTCTCCATTTAAGTGTGTGTGACAGTTATGTTTTTGTTCGTTATCACTTTATTGTAGTTGGGTAACAAAATTGGGATTGGGGCATGGATTAATTAAGTTTCCTTTGTGTGAGTTGCTATTCAATAATATGCTATTATATTGGTGTTAAACCTATCGCAACGTTAATGTCTATCTGTGTGTTACAGTAATACGATTTTAGATGTGAGATTAACTTTACTAACGTACGATACATGGTTTAATTAACATAACTTTAAAACAATAGTAATAAGTTTAATTTCTCATCAACATAATAATTCGAAGCTTAGCTGAACGAATTAATTTTAAGATTGAACGTTACGAGCAAATTATCTATAAAGCACCATTTTCGTACCACTCACATTTTACTATTTTATTGGCCTTTGTAGCAATTACTTCCGCCAATTTTCCCGACCAAAGTTTTTGCCCATAAAGGAAGGAGACACACAAAATATAAAAAGCGGCACTTCAATTCTTACAAACGCTTGCGCTTACCTGCAACGAAAAACAAAAATAGAAAAGTAGATAAAAGAGCTTTCGTAAAAAAAAAACGTTTTCTTTGTACAGGCTCAAAAAATGATACATAAAAAGAAGAAAAACAAAGAAGAGGAGAAAAAAATGTCCAGAGCAAAGAACAAGTTAAGCAAAAGCGGCACAAAAGCCTATTAAAACAGGACCAGGAGAGCAGACCCTTAAAATCCGGTCGCAGGACAACACTCAATATTTGGGTAGGCGGCAAAGCGCTTGCCACGTTTGTGACACAAACGCTTGGGGGCAGTACTCATTACCATACACACACACACTTACACACACATACAAACGGTTAGGTGCCTGGCTCAAATTAAAACGTATTTGCGAAACTGGCAAGATGGAACATTTCACGTCAAATGTCCCCATTTGAAAAGAGTGGCAACGTAAACACTGCGGAACTACGGATCTCAGCACGTGTCAAGTCAACGCACTTGACTCAAATTATTTTGCTTAAATATTTGAGGTTGTATTTAATGAGAAGAAAGAGATGGGCAGCGAAATTAGCTGCCTCTTAAAGCCCTTAAACGTAACCGAGTGTTGCTACTTTACGAACAGGTTTTGCAGCTCTCCTCTTTCTTTTTTTCTCTTTCCTGTTTCACGTCGGTTGACCGCAAATTAAATTAGAAGAAAAACGAAAACGTAACAAAAATAACGAGTTGTATACTTAACAAGAACAACACAAGAGGGAGGAGGCAGAGAAAAACCACAGTACCGAAATGCCTGACATTACGGAAGCAGAGCGACAACAACGGATTTCTAAAGTGGAGCAGGCCAGAGCTACAGGATGAAAACAATGGCCAAAAGGCAACAGGACTTGGGACAGAACAAGGAACAAGGAACTTGGCTGTAAACAAGTTGGCAAGTGTTTCAGTTTCAGTTTGTGTCCGACCTCCTTCAGCTTAATAGGATAATTACGTAGCTCATAGGTACGTAAGCCGCTCTTACGTAACGTAACGTAACGTTAGTAACCCATTTTCTGTCCCGTCCACGTCCGCACTCCCTTCTAATGCACGATTACCAATTAGTTTTATACCCATGCTGTTTATTTGAGTGTGTAAAAATTGCCGGCCAACCAGCTGACTGACCAACTAGGTTCGAGTCAGGTTCTGTAACTTTGCCAAAAGTACTTAAAAACTTAAGGTAAGAAACTTTTATGTTTGCCCCTTTTTGCCGAGATACTCCTTAAGGGAGGGTTTTGGATCTCGCTGTTGTTTTTGTCAAATGGCCTGAAAGTTTTGTGTGGCAATGCATAAAAAGGGTTTTTTTCAACTTTGGCTGGTGCTTTTGGGTTGTTCTAAGAGGCTTACAATACAGCACAGTTTTAAGCCCTTATTATATTAAAAAAAAAAATTATTTACGCAAAATCTTATTTAAATTGAATGACTTCCCAAAACTAATTAAACTTATTACAACCAAAAGCCTTACAAGCAAAATGGGAATTATAACAATAAAATTGCTTAAACTTTCTACAAATTTAATTCACAACGACATCTATTTTATACAGGGTACAAAGCAGGCCAAATACGCCATGCATTTCATAATATACACACTTTATTCAAACTTTAACGTCAACAAAAAAAAACAGACAAAAACTAAACACTGGAATAATTTATGCTGGCGCCAAATTCTTAGTCTTTCGTGAGATTCACAGCGAGGGGTATTCATTAAATACAAATAAAAAATCTGCTAGAAATTCTCAAACATCAGTCAACACAATAACAACACGCCATAATCAGCCAATTGTGGAAAATATGTTAAACATATGCATATAAAAAATCTGACAATAAAAAAATAAAAACGTCACTGGTTGAATGTCGACCGTCTGGCTGGCTGATGATGGCTTAAATCACAACAACACAACACAAAAAGCCGCCTCAAAATGTCGCGACAATGTCATTAATTTTGTTGCTATTATTTATTATTATTATTTGTTCTCAGTTGAGTTTTTTTTCGTTTGTCGTTGACAGCGCAAAATATGTTTCAAGCGATAATAAGAATTCCTGATTGCAAATGATAATTTATCCTATAAAAACATACGATACTGGGATGCATATTGATAACGCCCAGTCAACAGTTGGTCTGTTTGAAATGATAAAACACAACGCCAACTAGCAACTGGGGTTCCGAGCTCAGGAGGCGGAGCGGTCTTACGTGGTCGGATCAGATCAAATCGTATCGGATCCGCACAGACGAGATGTTAATAAATCATTTCATTTATGGCAGCGTCGCCGACGCTGAAATTATTGGCGACAATGTGGCAGCATTTCAGCTGATGGCGCCGCAAATGCAAAACGACAGAAACCAAATAACAAATTGTGAAAAATAACAACATCCGACTTCACTTTGAATAGGAATTCATTGAATCAAGTGTCACTTCCTTTATTAACTCTAAATTATTATCGCTAAGCACTTTAAACTATAAAATGAGATTGATTTCACACCACAAACTTATTTGCTTATTTAAAACTTATTCAATCGATTTAGGTTCTGTTTGATAAGCATCGTTTGATATTGAAAAATCGTGCAGTTCTAGTTGAATAAATAAAATGTGTAAATTTTGCTAAAATTTGTTACTTCAAATTTTAAAGTTAAAAATCAATAAAGTTATTTCATAATGAAACTGTCATCTATTCATGTCAAACTGTCGAATTTTTTACGCACATTTATTGAGTACATTATTTAAGGTGCATATTTATAATTAACTCAGCCACACGTTTAAGCTCTGCAATTCCAGAAGGGAATAAAGTGTTAAAAAAAATTGTGACATTAGCAGCAGTTGCAACACACGCTGCCACACAAACTGGCTGAAAAGCAATTTAAATGTGGTAAAATTGCAGCTGCTGCGTCACAAACTCATACAAAGGTTGTCGTTTGCCAAAAGACAAAAAAGACAATGCTTATACAAATAAGAGTGCATAATAATGTACGTATATGCCCTGGTCATTATTACAATTTCAGCACTTGCACTCTACTTTGTGCCAAAAAAAAAAGAAAATGACCATTATGTGAAAAAAGAGACGATTCAAAAGGCCATGGGAACCCCCCGAAAAAAACAGAACAGAACAAAAAAAAGATTAACAACAAAAATGAAAATGGAAAACGCAAGCCAAAAACTGAATCAACCGAACCAAATACATGCAAGTGTGTGTGCGTACGTGTGTGTGTGAGTGTGAGTGCTGGCAAGGCGTTAACAACAAACCACACTTCGGGTAATGGGCTTTCGGTACGGCCAAAGAAACGCAAACGGTCGTATGTATAATATTGTGTGTGTGTGAGTGTGAACAAGTGCATGTTGACTTTGGCAACAACACCCACATATTTTTTTTTAAGCACTCGCTTGCAACTGAATATGTGCATTGTTTGTTCACACACACACGCACACAAACAGACATTTTGACCTACATCTCGACACATACATATATACGCACCCGTCTAGTTGGCAGGCTTGATTTTCATTTGAGTCTTCATGTTGCCCGCATTTCCGTTCCTTATGCACTTTTTGGGCCAAACGAATTTTCTTTTTCTTTTTACACCGAATGGGGGTCATGGCTTCCGGTTATTACTCCGCATATATTTTCATTTGCATTTTCATTTTATTGTTTTTTTTTTTCCTTTTATTTATTTTAGTTTCTTTTACTCATTTTTTAATTTGCCCAACAGAAAAGCCGGGCAAACGCAAGGAAGTGAATGCGCGTATTTAGTTAATGGAAATTATTCAAAATGAAACATTGTGGCAACAAACATGGCCGAGAGAGAGATATGAAAGGGAAGGAATTGTCTATGGATATGCAGTGGCTCGTAAGGCAAAGTTGTATATAAGGTGCGTTTCATAATCATAAGACACCCCATTTTTTGTTAATATTTCAGAAAATACATTTTTTATCGAAGTTGTTTTTTTATATAATATTCTTAGCAATAAAACCAACAAGTTTTAGTAGAATTTAGAATGGTTAGTTTATGCAAATAATATTAATTAAGGAAAAAGCAATATTTGGGCGTTTCATAAATATAAGACACTTTTCAATAATGATTTAACAAATTGATTCATTGGCAATTCTTTGGGATTATGTGCAGAAATTAAACTTTTTTATAGTCAATGAGATCACTCCAACCTTTAGCAATACAAAAAAATTTATTTTTCATCGATTCGTATAACTTTCTAAAAAGATTGGGATCCAGCTTACCCCATTCGGTCATAGTTGCCGTCTTAGGTTCGTCAATAGCGTTAAATTTTCGTTTTTTCATCGTTATCCCGTCTTACTTATGTACTCCAAACATTTTTAATGGGATTAACATCCGGGGAACATGCCAGGCAGTTCACTGTTTGGATTGAGCAATCAGTTAATAAGCGTTTTTTCCTCTGCTAACATGAATGCGAGCGTTGTTTTGTTGAAAAACAAGAGGATCTCCACTGTTTGCTTCAATACTAGATCGTTCAAAAAGTCCCCGGACTGACACATAGGCCACTCCACTAAAATTTTGAAATAAATTTTTTTAGACTGACTAGTTCATTTCTAGGCTCCAGTGAAAATTTGAGCGCAATCGGAAGCTTCGCTATCGAGTTAGAAATATTATTGTTGTGCAACTTTTTGAGTTTTTTGAAAAATGGAAAAAGCTGAATTTCGTGTTTTGATTAAACACTGTTTTTTGATGGGAAAAAATACCGTAGAAGCAAAGACATGGCTTGATTAGCATTACGGGGTCTCTGCTCCAGGTAAATCAACTATTTGCGATTGATATTCCAACTTTAAACGCGGTTGTACGAGCACCGAAGACTCGAAGCGTTCGGGAAGGCCAAAAGAGGTGATTATCCCAGAGATCATCAGACAAGTCCGTCAAATCGTATTGACTGATCGAAGAGTCAAAGTGCGTGAGATTGCTGAGACTGTGGGCATATCGACTGGGTCATCGGTTTCGATTTTGCATGACCATTTGCATATGAAAAAGCTCAATGTAAAATGGGTGCCGCATTTCCTATATATTGATCAAAGGGAAAAACGAGTGGCCGATTCCAAGTCCTTTTTGGACATGTTTAACCGAAATCCAAGCGAATTATTTCGTCTATATATCACCATGGATGAGACTTGGATCCATCACTACATTCCGGAGTCCAATCGGTCATCAGCTCAGTGGCGAGAGGCCGGTGAAAGCCGTTCGAAGCGTGTGAAGGCAAGTCGATGGGCTGGTAAGGTTTTTGCCAGTGTATCTTGGGATGGACATGGAATAATACACATCGACTATCTTAAAAAGGGTGAAAAATGCAACAAAGGATATAACTCTGCATTGCTTGATCATGTGAATGACGAAATTAAGAAGAAACGCCCGCATTTGGCAAAGAAAAAAATCCTTTTTCGTCAAGACAATGCACCATCTCACAAAGCCGCTTTTACGATGGAAAAAATCAAAGAATTAAGTTGGGAATTGCTTCCTCATCCTCCATATTCCCCAGATCTTGCCCTTAGTGACTACTATCTGTTTTCAAACTTGAAAATATGGCTCCAGGGATAAAAATTTTACTCCAATGAAGAAGTTGAATGGGAAACTGAAGCCTATTTTGAGGGACTTTCTTCAGACCACTACAAAAAAGGCATCGAAATGTTGAAAGACCGTTGGACAAGGTGCATTAAGCTAGACGGAGACTATATTGAATAAATAAATTGACTAAAAAAAAAAAAATGTTTTTTTCACTGTCAGTCCGGGGA